>VMDO01008865.1:41102-80844 GCA_007922755.1 Pedetes capensis
ATTTTTCTATATGTCCTTGGGTTCCATTTCTGTTTAAGATAGAAACTTTTCCTGTAGTGGTCTTTGTTTCTATCTTGTTAGAACAATTACATGTGATTTTTAGTCCATTTATATTGACCTCATTCTTATCTTCCCTCCCCCCCTTTTAATGTGATCTGACCTTTGAGTAGGATTTTTCCTTCTTGTAATTTTGAGTCAGATTGCGAACTTTTTGAAGACAGGAGCGGAAGTCTTTGTTCAGCTAGACACCAGGCACAGAACAGAAGCCTGGGACATGTTGGTCAACTGAATCCTGCCAAGCTCCCCAAGCCTTTGCCTGTCACTGTATCAAACCTGGTGGTAGTGGTAGTCTGAATTTGCAGACATCAGGTTAAAGAAGACACTATTGCTCCTTAATGTGTTTTATACATATCTGCATTTCCAGATCATCTACATGTTGTTGTTGTTGTTGTTAGATGCCATCGAGTCATAGCAAACCTACATACGACAGGTGAAACACTACTGTCAGTGCTTCTCTGCTATTCGTAGGGTTTTCAATGGCAGATTGACTTTTGGGAGGGGGTTGCCGGGTCCGTCTCCCAAGCCTACAGCACCTGGTGTTCCCAGGCGGTCTCCCATCCAAGTGCTAACCAGGCCCGACCCTGCTTAGTTTCGGAGATCCGACAGGACCAGATGCCACAGTGGTATGGCTGCAAGCATATCATCTACATAGGAAGGGATTAACGTGGAAATCTGGGAGGAAAGAGGGAGGCAGAGGACCCATCTTGACCCTCCATTTGGATAAGAAACATGTTTTTTAGTTAGACAGTTTATGATAGCTGTAGAGAAGGTTGATAAAAATTCCTTTCTCCCCTCTCTTTCCCACCCCAGCTGCACCTCCCAACCACTGCTTCCTGTTGTCCCTGATTTCCCACATGCATGAATTATGGCCGGCAGGCCTGAGGTTCCTCATTAAGCATCACTCCAAAAGACCAGCTTCAAGGGCTGGTGTAGTCAGGTAGGAGCAAATGAGTTCAGGGATCTGCACTTTTCGATAAATATGCATGACCTCCCTGCCAAGAGCATCGCCCTTCGAGGTCTGTGTAATGTCTTCTGTAAAATAAGTTTGGAGGAGAGGATCCCTAGGCATTTTCTTATGTAGGATGCCGTGGTTTTTAATTCAAGAAAAGGCCAGAACTGGGCACCATTGCTCACTGCAGTCCCAGTGACTCAGGAGGCAGAGGCAGGAGGATGGGAAGTTCAGGTCCAAAGGCAGCCTGTGTAACTTAGGGAGACCTTGCCTCAAAAAACAAGAAAGGGGCTGGAGGAGTGCTTGCCTAGCATGCGCTAGGCCTGGGGTCCAACTGCTAGGACTGGAAAAACAACAACAAAAAAAAAGGCAGGTATTGCCAATTGAGGCCCAGGCCATCTGCTTATGACCTAGCTGTTTGAAATTTGGAAGACATTTTTCTCCGGGCAGACAGTGCTGCTTCAGCCAGTCCTCACAATAGCTGCTGTTTACTGGGCTCTTAATTCAGTGTCAGCACTGAGGCACGCTTTGCATGCTTTATTCCATTTCATGTGGAAACCCCTGCGCAGGAGTAAATTTTAAGATCCCTAATTTTACAGATGAGGAAAGTAAGGATCTGAAAGAAAAAACAAATGAGAAAAAGAGGGAGAGAGAAGAGTGGGAGGGAGAGGAGAAGAGGACAGGAAAGGGAGGTGAGGGGAGAGAAGAGAATTGGAAAGTAAAGAAAATTTTTCCAGAGCTTCGTGGCTACTAAGGGCCAGGGTCAGGACCTGGGTCTGAAGCCAAGCCTGCCTGATTCCAGAGTTGCTCTGTTCTGTTCTTCCCACAAAAGCATTTTGTATCCAAAATGCACCTGAAATGTGGAGCCTAGCCTGTAGACAAAAAAAAAAAAAAAATGCCTTTTTCTGGCATTTCTACTGAAATAGATGAAAAGCATTGTAGTTAACTTTTCTGACCAGAGTCCCCAAGTTCAAAGCCCAGCTCCATCACTACTGGCATAATGACTTAGGCACACCAATTAATCTTTCCTTCTCCTACCTCCTAGTTTCTCCAGCTATAAAATGGGTCTATTAAAAGTATCTGCCTCTAGAACTACGGTATGAAGTGATGAATATATAAAGTTGAATCATATAAAATTGTTGGTATTTTACCACATTGGATCTACAGTAAATGACAATTTCACAACTGATTATTTACAGTGTCAGTGTGTGGCACACAGCACTCTACTAGGATTAACTCTTCTTCCTATTGAAAATTGCATTGAGGCTTATAGTACCTCAGATATGGGGGGTACCCAGTGAGTGCTGGTGAATTTACTGCATTAAGCCTATTTCATGGTGCCCACCAACACATCCACAGTGATCTGGACTATAGAGACCCTCCAAGGCTCAGAGGAACGTGGCTGGGGCAAAGGAGTTGGAAGGGGGCTCTTGAATTCTATCCAATTTAAGATTCTCCTGGCATTGCCTGGCTTAAGACCGGAAATCCTGTGGCAGGAGGGACTGACTTCGTAGATACAGGCTCCCTGAAGCAGTCTTTGTCTTCTGGCCCTGAGGAAGTGAAGAAAAATCCTCAAGGTAAAAGGGTGATAGGTCAGGTCTTGTGATTGGCTAGTGAGTTCCTTTTTTACAACTAGAAATAAGGAGAAAATGCAGGCAAGAGAGAGCCTCCCTTTCAATCTCTTCTACTGCTGGTGTTTTTCCATGTTCCGCCCCTGTGTGAGAGGGCAAGAAAGCGCAATAATCATGGTGGACTGGGGGGAACTGAAAGACCCATGTGAAGGGTCAGATGTGACCCAGCAATGGGTAATGTCTCCCAAGTGTGGGGACTGGTAGTACCACAGTGGGTGAGCACACTTCTGGTTTTTGTTTTTAATTGTATACTACGATCTTTTTCATTGACAAATAAAAATTGTATATATTTATCATATACAACACGATATTGTGAAATATGGGTATATTGTGGGCTATCCACACCATATGTTTTTTCCAATGCACCCCAAAGTCTTATAACTAATACACCAAAGTTTTTATTTCACAGTTATAATTTTGGGATGAGGTGACATTGATTAAAGTATTTTTAAAAGAGGATTGATTCTAAAATGTAGTTAAGAAATAATTATCCAAATGGAACTCAGATTTTGTAAAAATCGGTCAACATGGTCACTGATGACTGAGCTTAGGGAAACAGTGGGGAGGGGGTTAATACACCTAAGGGTTCCTGGCTTTAAGCTACACATAGTAGCTGTGTGACAACGGGAAGTTATTTAATCTCTTAAGCCTCAGTTGTCTCACGTGTAAAATTGGACTGATCGTTGCTATCTCAAAAGTGATTTGATTTTTTTTTATTTATTTATTTTTTTGGATAATCAAATGAGAAATGTCTTAAAAGCAGGTAGTAATTGAGAGCTTGGTACAAAGTAAGAATTCAGTAGATATTGTTCATTATTACTGTTATTATTCTTAGCCAAGAACAGTATAAAATTAAAATGAATTGTATTTTAGATCAAATTTTCAAGCTATTCTTTCTTTTAATAAACATTTCTTATACATTGTGGTACAGGAGAAGGGCGTGGCAATCCATTCCCAAACCAATCCCGAAACAATCAGCCAATGAAAGCCCTGTGAGGGTCGTATGAGTCAGACTCAACTCAAGGGCACCCAACAACAAACACTATATCATTTTAGTCTACAGCCATATCACTCTGGTGTGGGATCCTGTCTGATCTTGGAAGCTAAGCAGATTTGGGCCTATTTAGTCTTTTGGATGGGAGACAGCCTGGGAATACTGGATGCTAGAGGCTTGGCAGCCCACTCCCAAAACAATCAGCCATTGAAAACCCTATGAATAGCAGAGAAGCACTGACAGAGCACCAGGCATGGCACAGCGTCAGGGAGTGTTTCATCCATTATACATAGTGTCGCGCTGAGTCAGACCTGACTTGATGGCACCTAACAACAATGGTATTTTAAACCTTATGCTGATTGCAAGGGCAAATTACATAAAGGGAAGGGAAGAATTACTCTCGCCATTCAGTGTGGTCAGGGCTCAAAATTGGGGTACCAAAGATGATGAGTACAGAAGTAACTACCATGCAAAGCCATCAATACCATTAAGAGGTGTCCATATAAAATATTCCAGGAGCATGGAGAGAGAATTAGCCCAAAAGAACCTGGCTAAGCCAGATGTACAGCCCTAGAATTGCTCTAATAGGCCCATGTGTTCAGTGTAATTGAAAAACTGAGTTTTATTTATCTTTAATTAATTTAAATTTTAAAAACCAAAGTGTTAACTATTTTTGTTTACCAACACTTTTATTGTTTTGGCAGATCCACGTTTTACTTTAACTGTTGCAAATGTAACATCTGAACTGAGATATGTGTTAGGGTAAAATACAAACCAGATGGCTCTTCTCGCTCTCAAGAAACCCACGTTCACGTCTCAGACGTGTGCTATTATTCTTTCCTTAAGCATCTCTTTTCTTTTCCTCCTCTCCAAGTGCCCATGCTTAAATCTAAAGTGTGTGCTGTCTCCTATCCATAATTAATAAACTCTCTTTGTTTAAAAAGTATATACAAATCAGATGTTGAACATTTTGTGCAAAAAAAAGAGATAAAATGTCTCATTCATTCGTGATTTTTTATATTCATTACCTATTGAAATGATAATATTTTGGTTATATTGGGCTAAAAATTATTAAACTTATTAATACTTAGTGTGGCTACTATAAATTTGAACTTCATACATGGCTTGCATTGTGTTTCTAAGGGCAGTGCAGGCATAGATGCAGAATGCAATTGACATTCTGTATAGAGAACTCCAGGAAACATGGATATTCTGAGGAGAGACCTGACTTCAGTTACCTGGGACCACTGTGTCTGACAGATCTAGAGCAGAGCTTAGAGAATCTGAGGGCCTTGGGCAGAAAGTTGTACCTGGGACTGTCAGACAGAGTTGTCTCTGATTTCTAGTCCTAACTATGGGACCTTCATGGTACAGCTGGATTTAGCCAATCAAAGAGGGGGAGAACCCAGCAACCCTAGACTTTGGGTATACTGTATAACTGCAATTAGATCTTCTATTTGTAAAACAGGGATAATAACATACCTACCTCCAGGGTATCTCGTAATGTTTAAATGAAATTAAGTAACACTAGTAAGGGACACCTTTAGAAACTTTAGCCTAAGCAATGAAAACAAGTTGGGGAAGTTTACAAGTGGTTCACCTTTTTTAGCTCTGAAGGTATAGGTCTGAGAGATCTCTCCTAGGCTGGTTGTATTACTCAGCTCCTCACTATAAATAAATACCTGAGGCAGGCTACTTTATAAAGAAAGCAGGTTTATTTTTGGCTCACAGTTCTGGAGGTGCATGGTAGAAACAGCATGGCACAGGCTCTGTTAAGGAACCCTGGGCCACATCACATCGTGGCAGGACTGTGTGCGTTTCTCCACGTGATCTTTGTTCTTTTCCTTATGAAGCCACCAAGATGTAATCGTGAGGCTCCACCCTAATGACCTCATGTAGTCTAGCCACTTTTCCAAAGGCCTCATCTCTAAACACTTGGATTAAGTCTCTGTCCTCTTAATGCTGCTAACATAAGGCTTTGGGGATTAAACTCCTGCATGAGTTTGGGTCACAAACCATACTGAAACCATAACATTGTTCTTAGAAGAGACACCAGTCCCACCTGGGGGTGCAGTGGGTCATGCCTGGCTTGGAATCTTCCAAAGAGTTGTGATGGAGGGTGGGAGCGTAAGCCGTAAGATGAGGGAGATTTATTGTGAACCATGTCCAACGTCTTTCTGCTGTCATTGTGATGCTTTGTATAAGCCAAAAATGTCACAGCAGTCTGCAGTGCGCTGCCTGTTGAGAGAAATGTGTACCTTTAGCACGAAAGGAAACGTGTGGGACTTGAGTGTCACATAAAACCCTTGAAATTAGCTCTATTAAGTAAATTGTCACTAACTCAAAATAAGTCTAATTGTGTCATTTATCTAATTGCAGGTGAAAATGCAGTTCTTTTTTATAGGTACAGATAACTTATTTTTCCAAAAAGAAATTATCCTTTCTTTTCTTCCAGATTAGCATTCTCCCCACAAGAAATTGACCCTGTTGATATTAAGCATAGCACAGTACAGGAAAGACCACTGCAGGTTCTGACTTCCACTCCCTGCTACCTAATCAGGCCCTAGGAGATAGAACTAATTTTTTTTAAACATGATGTTTCTATCAGAATCAAGTTTTAAATGTTTCACGTTAGACATGTGAAATCCACCTCACTAAAAACCATTTAAAAGAAAGATCAAGCCCAATTTGCAAATGCAAGATTTTTTTTATTTCTAAGCTAAAAAAAAATCCTTGAGCTAAGCATGTCAAAAATTAAAAATTAAAAGAGACACCGGCAGCCTCCCTATGTGCCTAATTTGGCTTTGCTGAACAAATGACCAAATTGAAGTGAGAATTACATACAAGATTTGTTCAACATCCTTATTTCTTCAACTCATTTCTCACTCCTGAAAAAGTACCAACGTCACATCCAAGTCCACAGACAGGAGGGGACAGGTCTATAGCGACCATGGCGTCTTCAGAAGAGGTAGACAAAGAAGAATGGCGATTTTAGATTCTAGTTTGAGTGAACTTCTACAGTCGAAGCCATTTGTGAGAGAACTCAGTCCAATGAATTGAGGATTGGGAAGCATCGTAATGCCCCTTTCATGGATTAATTTTATTAACAGGTTATTTTTGTTCATGATTTACCTTGCAGATAGTGGTCGTATGAATCTTAGGTGAGAGGTAGGGGCTTCTCTGAGACCCCCTCATCTGAGTCCCATTAGCTGTTTATAAGGCATCACATTTCACATAGGCTTCAAAATTCTCTTTCTTTAAGGAGAGGGAAGAAAATCATAGGAAGAGAACTAAAGAGTCAAGAGATCAAGGTCCAAATATGGATTCAGCCACTCATTGGCTGTGGTAACCTTAGGCAAGTCATTTCATCAGAGGTGGACCCAGGGTCGCCATCTGTACAGCAAATGTCTGGACCAGAAGATCTATGAGGCCCATCTTGATGTGGCTCTGGCATGTTTAATATGATACAGAAAAGAAAACCACAGAGGTGTCTCCGAATGGGGCTCAAGCAAGGAATGAAGGCTGCTTAGAGGAGTGTGTCCCCAGTCTTCACTGACTCTCTGTTGAGCTGATGCTGGGAAAGGGGTGGTGTGGTACACAGGCTATGTTGTTGTTGTTAGTTGCTATCAAGTCAGTGTCCGACTCATAGTGACCCTACGTACAACAGATCAAACAGTATTGTCAGTGCTTCTCTGCTATTCATAGGGTTTTCAATGGCTGATTGTTTTTTGGGAGGGGTTTCTGGGTCCTTCTCCTAAGCCCACAGCACCTGGTGTTCCCAGGCGGTCTCCCATCCAAGTACTAACCAGGCCCTACCCTGCTTGGCTTCCAAGATCTGATGGGATCGGATGCCACAGTGGTATGGCTACAGGCACACAGGCTATAGATGTCACATAATTCGGCAGAAATTCCACCTCTACCACTTACCATCTCTCTGAGCCTCGGTTTCTTCATCTGCAAAATGTCGTTGCTGTTGGTAGGTGCCACTGAATTGGGTCCAACTCTTGGTGACCCCATGCACAGCAGAAGGAAACACTCTCCATCACTGTGCCATGACTAGCACCGTGTTGGTGCTTCTCTGCTATTCATAGGATTTTCGATGGCTGATTGTTCCAGGAGTGGGCTATCAGGTCCGTCTTCCATTTTTGCAGTGCTGGGGATCAAATCCAGAGCCTCAAAGAGCACAGAGCAGCACTCTACCGACTGAGCTAAACCCCATCCCCCGTAACAACTCCTTAGCACAGAGCTTGGCACATGCTTAGGACTCAATAAGTTAGCCTTGATTGCCACTATTGTAGTGACAAAGGTTGAACCAAAGACCGAGCAGGAAGTGAGGTATATTTCTTGAGTGCCTCCTATGTGTCCCATACCCCAAGACCCCCACCCCCTTGAGACCCACTCCATGCTGTCAGATGGGTTTGAACACCCTTCTCTCTGCAGAGATGCGGTCATGCACCATGTAACATTTCCAACAACGGACCCGACCTGTCCCATAAGATTATATCCCTCAGTGATGCCTTAGATGGCTTAATTTGTGTAAGTCTACTGTGCGATGCTCACACAATGACAAAATCACCTAATGATGCATTCCTCAGAGCACATCCCCGTCATTAGGTGACTCATGACCATATAATCACAGAACAAGAAAGCCTGGTTAAGAACTCACGCTTAGTTCTGCAAGCAGCCACTTCCCCGCCAGCCCTGTGAACACCCGTACGCCTCCCTTCCCTTCTCTGTAAAATGGGAATGATGATGGTACTCACCTCCGGGTTCCTTGTAAGGCGTAAGTGAGGTCATGCATATGAATGGTTCAGAATAATGCTGACATTGAGTGAGTACCAACAAAAATGCTAGCTAAGGTTCAGCATGCTCAGAGAGGCATATGAGTTTGCCCAGGGTCATCTGCTTACAAATTGTAACATGGAAATTTGAACCCCAGTGGGAATATACCTGGTATTTCCCACAGACCCAATCTAGGGAGGCAATTCCTACTTGCCTAAGCACCCACCCCTACCCTGATCTTTCTGCCCGGGGTTTGGGTTACCTGCCTGTGGGTTCCAGAATTCGGATCAGAGGGTTCCTTGGGGACATTGAATGGGGGCTGCCAGGACTCAGGAAGGGAAACAAGCTCAGGCCCTGCCTCCCCTTGCTTGTGGCCACCAGGGGAACAGGCTGGCCAGTGCTGTAGTTGGCACACTCCTGCCCTGCACTCCACCCCTGCTTGCAGGAGGCCGTCTTCCACAGGAGAGTGCTCCCTCTTTGTTCCGGCACACACTGCACATCTCCGGATCGATATGACACCTCATCCTCTGAAACATTCATAATGTCTGCATCCTGGGATCCTAGTGGCCCGCACGCCACGTGCCGCCAGCTCGCCTCGCCTTTGTAGTCGGTGGTGGCGCAAATCTGCCCCCTCTTTACCAGGGTTGCCGGTCGCTGTTCTTTAAAGAAAGACAAATATTGTTCGGGCTGTCAGCCCTGAATGACAAGCTCCGGCGGGGAGGGGAAGATGCTTCTAGGTGTATATCTGTGGATGGCGGGGATGTGTTTTGTTACCACAAAAGCTCTTAAAATCCCAGACCATGATTTATTTGGTGAATAAAACCTCCCGATATTATCATTCTCTAAAGGTATTTTGATCACACGGGCCCTTTCTTGGAGCAAGAAAGGCTTTTATTTTATTTCTTCCCGGGGAAAAATAGCAGCAGGAACGGGGTAGTCTGGGGCGGGAAATGATACCTTGTGCTGCCGGTGGCTCGGGGCGCATTTGTGTGCATGAGGATGAGCGGGCCCAGTGGACAGTGGACGCCTGACTGGTGTGGGCAGTCCGGTACATTCCGGCCCTGTGCCCAAGGGAAGGAAGCTGCCTGGGAGCGCGTGTCTGTCATGCATATTGATCTGCCCAGTGATGCTGACAGCAAGGGCCGTTGTTAGAGGTCACCTCAGCCCACCAGGTGCCACGCCCCCAGTATCAGCAGTGCCCACCTGCAGGGCACCTGCAGCAGAGGCCCCAAGGGGACCGGGATCAGGATGTCATCTGTGGGGGCCCCACAGGTCCGGAAGCTGGAAGAGTCCCTATTTGTTTCCTCCAAACACAGGAATTGATTGATCTTGTCCCATTTCCTCCTTACTGTACCGCCCTGAGCCTGTCAGGAGAATAGATTAATGTGTGGGTCCTTCTGTGTGGATCCTCCTTGTCTGAAGAACAGATTGCTCTCTGGTCCCAGAGCTACCTCAAGGAACTGTCACCTTGTCCTCACAGCAGATACGCAGGAGCGGACAGAAAGACTCCCCACTTTTGCAGGCGACTGGAATTAGGAAGGCAGCAGACCAAATGCCTGCGGAGGACATTTTAGGACCCCGGCGCAAAGACAAAAGTGCCTGGAGAGACGTGAACACAGGGTGGCGCTTCTCCAAAGCCCCCGGTCTTTCCAAGTAGCCCTGCCAGGATTCTGCGACCCCATCTCCCTCTGGTCCTTCCTCTTGTCTCTGATCCCTGGGCCATGAGCTTTGTAAGCACCTTGGCGGCCGCGAGCTGGAAGTGGGGCAGAGGCAAGTGAGTTTCCAGAGCCTTCTCCAGAGCTAGGTGTACAAATCCCATTACCAGTAAAGGGATTTGTGGGCGTCTCTTCCACGCGGTGCTTTGAAAATTTCTTCAGTGTATTGCAACACTGTCTTGGAAAAATAAGAGAAATCATCTCACCAAGGTGGTTAGAAAGAGATTTTTTTTAAAAACTCCTTTTGAGATTTAATTTTTTTAAACTCCTTTTTTTAAGACTGAAGGCATTTTCGAGAATGTCACTCCTCATGGTTTTATTTGCATCTCTCCTTTTGGGCAGAAGGTGATTTTAGGAGTGGCAGCATTCTTAAGAAGGATACCATTAAGGCACCACGGCACCCCCTCCTCTTTCCTCAAAGAAGAAAGCAAAGCACAGTGCTCAACTGTACCCCAAAGGGCCATAAACAAACTAGGGAAAAAGTCACCAAATACTGATACCAGCCAGCCTGTCAATCGAAGTTGCCAAACAGATTTATTTTATGTTGACAGTGGCGATGGTTGCTGACTATGGGCAACGTTCATGGAAGATGAACGGCTGCCTGCAGGAGGTATGTGATCCTGAGCGAGCCTACGCAGTGCTGCCTAAGGAATTCCATAGCCTACCTGCACCGCTCAGCCTTGCCTAAGTAGCATTCCCTTAGTGCGCTCCAGGGGCGTGTGTCCTCCGCACAGGCCTTGGAAAGGAGTCGCCAGCAGGACAGCATGGGGCCTGGGGCTCTGACTCTGAAGCCAGGAAGTGTCAGGGTCCAAATCCTAAATCTCCCATCTACAGGTTCAGTGGCCTTGGGCAATTTCCCATCCACAGGGTCTGTGGCCTTAGGCAAGTCACCTAACCTCTGGAAACCTCACTTTCCTTGTCTAGAAAATACAGATGGGCACTTTGTAGGGTGAGAGGGAATACAATGAGGTTCCCTCCTTTTCAAGAAAAAGAAAAAAAAATCCTTCAATTTCCCATGTGCCCACCCCTTTGATGTTGCCTGGCTCTGCGCCCTGCTTTTCTGTTACACTATTTAGTTCCCCTTTCTCCCACTAGAATGTAAGCTCTATGAGAGCAAGGACTTTTTTTTTTTAACTACTATATTCCTGATGCCCAGGCCATACCTGACGCAAAGTGGGCGCCCCATAAATATTTGCTGAATGATAAACAATGAATAAACGCTGATGTTAAAGGAATGAGCCCAGTCCCTGGCACACTGTCAGAACAGACGTGACTTTTCAGCGCCATGGAGGAGGCTCATTTGCATGTGCTCATTTCCGCTGTGATTACCAAGGTGACTTTCGGGTTGCTGGTGCAGGTTCAGGGTCAGCAGCTGTGCATGTTCGCCCTGACTGGCCCATTCTGGTCCTCTCTTCTCAGCAGGGCCATCTCTGGAATCTGCTCCATTTCCCACAGGAGCCCTGACACCGTGGGTTTAATTGGCTGGTGCAGAGGCAGGAAGACCCAGCCCTGACCCTTCCCGTGATCCTCCGGTGTCCAGATGAGCTCTGCCATCGCCTCAGAGGCTCTTGTGTGTCTGCCAGCACGCTGAGCAACAAGACCCAGCAGGCCAGGCTTCCTCCGTCCCCTCCCGGAGCGCTGCTTGGCCCACAGCCTGCCATTTTCAAAGGGAAGAGTCCAGTCTCCTCCCCGGGTTACATATCGACAGGCCTGATCTTTAAAGATACCCCTTGCTCCTGGGGGGCCTGCTCAGCAAGCACAGAGCATTTGGGGCCTCCATGTTTGCCCTCTTTGACAAGCAGGGGCTGAGCAGCTCTCTGGGAAGCATTGCTGACATATTGATTGACTCTCTTGTCAGACTGATCCTCTGGCAGCCAATGAACACCGAAGGTTCTAAATGGCACCCAGCAGGGCCCACAAGACCCTAAGTACTATTTCAGACAACTCCCCTTCCATGCTGCCACCTTCCAAGGTCCTTGTGGTTGCCAGAGAATGCTCAGTTACCTGCAGCCAACCCCACCCCCCTCTCTGCTTTGGCTCCCTCCAAGTATTTCTTTTGGAGTCCATCTGGCACCTTAGCATAGCAACTTCAATAAGAAATTATCAAACTAACTCCAGGTAGGTCTGTTTATTGTTCTTACTGCAACCCGGGATCCGTGTGTGGTCTCTCCATCCGGCCTTGGTTCCTTTTCAACACTATGAAAGTTTTCTCCAATTAGCCAGAGGGACACTTCCAGAGTTTGGCCGCCCACTGTGTTTTTAGTGGTTGATTTCCCAGCTGCCACCTGGATTCCATAAGCTTCCACTTGAAGCCCTTCCCTGTTCCATCCTTTCTGACCCATGGCGCCCCACGGTTCCATCCCAGTGCCTCTGTGGAGTGGAGCCTGTCAAGTCATGATGAATTGTATGTTTTGGCTGTCAGCAGAGGGGAGTAACATTAGGGAGAGGGCCTCCCAAACTCATTTCGCTTCTGACCCTAACATAATCCGAACCAGACCTTTTGGGATGAGCTGCTAGACCGTTCAAGGGGAGGGGCGAGAGGGGACTGCCCCAGGGCACCCACAATGGCTTGTCCAGTAAAATGTAAACTCATGAGCATTTATGTGAAATATTAAGATAAAGAAGTAACAACTGTGGCTAATTTGAAGCTTCTCAGCTTTCTACTCTGGGTCTGATAGTCGGAGCTGGAGGTATTATCATGTTCAAGAGCTATTTTTTGTTCTTCCTAAAGACGATTATAATGGCCCTAGGTATGTGCTCGCTCTTCCTGCCTGGATTTCAGAGAGGATGCTGACCCAGTAAAAATTAGAGAATTCACAGGGATCTGTTATACAAAAGTGGCCTCTTCCATTTTCTTTACAAGTGAGCATATCAGTCAAGGTAGACTCAGATATGCTGCTGTAACAAAGAACCCAGAACTCTAGGCGGGCTCCCAACCATAACAGTTCATTTCCTCACTCTTTATTCTGTCACTGGCCACCCATGGCTCTGACCTCTCATCTTCCCTCAGGACCCAGGATGAATGTGTGATAAAAGTAAGTGCTGCCAGATCAGGAAGGGTACTATAGATGATGATTGGTCATTCATCCACCCAACTGAGATTATCATGAATTTTGAGACAGGGACAAGCTTTGCCGAGATGCCACTTGCCTACAAGACTTGTAACTAGATCACTGTGAAATATGAGCCTGCCGCCGTAGCCCTGTGGCATCTGATCCCGTCAGATCTCAGAAGCTAAGCAGGGTCCAGCCTGGTTAGTACTTGGATGGGAGACCGCCTGAGAACACCAGGTGCTGTAGGCTTGGGAGAAAGACCCAGCAACCCACTCCCAAAAATCAACCCACCATTGAAAACCCTATGAACAGCAGAGAAGCACTGACAATAGTGTTTCGCCTGTTGTACGTAGGGTCACTGTGATTCGGATACCGACTCGATGGCACCTAACAACAACAAATGAAATATGAAGCAGATAGTCCCCACCCACACTATAATCCCACCCCAATTCTGAAACCTCTCTGTGACCAAATTTCACAGTGAATAGTTCGCTCAGCTGTGCATTGGGGATCATGGTACTCCCTACCTGGAATTCTTAAGGTAATCTCTGTAGAATGTCTAGTACAGTTCCTGGACATAGGAAGGGCTCAGCGATTGACTCAGACGTTTGCTACACTGATAATCAAAATAGCCTTCTCTTGGTACTCTAGTTCCTATTGCTACTAGCACTATTTTATCCCATCTTCTACATCTGTGTATTATGTATGTTTTTGTTTGAAAGGGTATCATATCCTACCATCCAGGTTTCCCAGTCCGTGCACACTTACCATTTTCTGTCCTAGTAAATGTTGATGCAACGTTTTCTATGTTGGAGACACTGTCGTCTCTCCCAGGGGCTGCAGACGCATGGCCTCTCTCTGGCCCTCAAGGGACAATTATTACACCTGGGCAGGGAAACCTTTCTAAAAGGTAAAGGGAGAGACTGAGAAACTGATTTCTCGGCCCACACAATAGAACAAATCAGTAGCAGAATAGGAAAGAGTTCCCATTAGTCAGGAAACTCATTTACTTCACGAGTCCCCTGAGTCTCTATCCTGAGGATGCTTCAGTCCATTCCCACAGGCAGGAAACATGGTCTCCGTTTTCTCTCAAGTGAGAGGCAAGGAATGGCTGATCAAGGGGAGAAAGAAATAGAAGGACCAACAAATCCTATTTCAGACACCCCCCAAAAACAAGAATAGGTGATTGTTCCCCCGATATAATTCTCACTTATTTGCTTACCGTCCAGTTGATCATGAGGAAAGATGCCCAAACTTGAGTTTCATTTTGGGTGCAGAGCTGCTCCTGAGAGGCCAGGGCTCAGGCTCAGCAGGTTTGGCATAGCCCCTTTTCCCTCCTCCATCTCACTTGCTTATTTTTCTTTTCATGTCTGGGAGTTGTCTGAGAACTTATTGTGTACTCTGACCCTACCCCCTTCCACTCATCTCTAGTTTTCTTATTTTCAGAATACCATTGTTTTTTAAAAAATAGATACTGTGGAACCCAAAACAAAAGTGGACAGGAGGGAAGGCATCCTTGTAAAGAGAGGACACGGTGTCAGGAGTGTCTCCTTTATGGTCAGTGAGATGTGGGTGTGGTCTATGCTTCTCCCAGAGCTGATGGTCGCACTACGCTCTGTACCTTGGCGGGACACGCTTGGGCTGTCCCAGGAGAGTAGTTTCTGTGACAGGTTTCACTTGCATGGAGCGCTGGGGAGGTTGTCGTCTTTGCCTGAGGGGACCCACCCCTTCCTTCTGTTGATGTGAGCATCAAAGCTTGTTAGGCGGGGGCCCTGGCTACACCTGTGATACCTGGTGGCAGCGTCTGTCTCAACACACGGGGCCCCTCCCCTCAAGAGCTGCATCTTCGGTGCGGCAACAGCTGGCTCCAGGCAAGCCCCAAAACCCAGCATATCGGGGTTTTTTGAAAAATCATTTTGAAATAGCTAATTCCTTGGCTTCCTCCACTTGGTAATTACAAATCAGAAGCTGTCGTTATCTGGAAGCCACCACCATTAGTTCTCATTTCCTGACCTCTGTACAGTAAAAAAAAAATATGACATTATTTGAGGCAATGCAGTCTGATCTCTTCAACTAAGTGACCTACATAGAATGGAGAAACTGCAGGAGAAAATTCGGCATTACCTCGACAGAAAGGGTTGGGTAAACATCACTTGTTAGTATTTATCATCTCAAAAAGTTGCAACAGTGGGCCTCACACTCTGGGGTCCCACGTAGATCAAAAACGTGCTTCCGAGATGGGGAGTCGTGGAAGAGAAAAGCAGGCATGCGCACACACGCGCACGCTCCCAGGTTGTTTGCCCCCTTCCTCTGCAGCCATCAATCCGAGCTATATTGTTGGAAGATGGGTTTTTAACCTTAATAGAACGCAGCCTGACTCTAAGCCGTGGTAGGCATGCAGAATTAATGGCCACGTGAACAATTTTCTAAGCGTTGTTAATTGTGTTTCCTGTGGTTAATTGTTTCTCCCATCCCCACGTCAAGCTCAGAACCTTCCCCCGTCAACAGCCCTCTCTCTCCCGCGGTGCTGCCAACACAGCACCGGCACCAACCTGTGTCCGCTGAAAAACACCAGACAGACGTGATGCCCTTGTTGTGTGTGTGCAAAAGACACAGGGGAACGAACTCCTTATTTTTTGCACAAATGAAGCCTTTCTCAGATAAGGGCTCTGAAAGAATACGGGTAATTGGGGTTTGCCTTTTACTCCACTCGGTAGAAACAACTCACCAAGAAGCTTTGGGGACAGGGATGTGCTGCATGTGCTAAGCTCGCTGTGGTGGTCAGGCACAGGCGAGGTGGCAAGACCAGAAGTTTGTCTGGAGAGTGGGGTCCGCATGAAAGCCAAGGCTTCTGCAAAGATGCTGCTTCCTGAGCAGAGAAGGGGCAGCGCTTTGGAGGTCTTTGTCTTGGCACACACTGGGGGCTGAGAGGATGATGTTGTTTTGCAAGAAACATCATCACCCCCACCTGCAAGCTTTTCCGCCGTGCGCTGAACGGTATCTACTTGTTATGAAGTGAGAGAAAGAAGGATTTTCAAAGTTCGAAACAGTTAGCAAGGCACGCTTTGCACATGGGCCAACCAGACTGCTGATACTGCCAGCTGTGTTGGTCTCACAGAACAAGTCTGATTGGACCAGCAGGCATGGACCATTTGGGTACCCTCGTTTCTGAAGGTGATTCATATTTGGAGCAATTTAGGGGATACCACTCTTGTGAAATGCCTGCAGCCGTAGTCCTGTGGCATCCGATCCCGTCAGATCGCAGAAGCTAAGCAGGGTCGGGCCCGGTTAGTACTTGGATGGGAGACCACCTGGGAACACTAGGAGCAGTAGGCTTGGGAGAAGGACCTGGCAGCCCACTCCCCAAAATCAATCCACCATTGAAAACCCTATGAATCGCAGAGAAGCATTGACAATAGTGTTTCACCTGTTGTACAT
Organism: Pedetes capensis; assembly: GCA_007922755.1. NCBI lineage: Eukaryota > Metazoa > Chordata > Mammalia > Rodentia > Pedetidae > Pedetes > Pedetes capensis. Next base: position 57,725 of record VMDO01008865.1, read on the forward strand.
AGGGTCACTATGAGTCGGACACCGACTCGACAGCACCTAACAACAACCCTTGTAAATGCCCCTGGACTGTATACCTAAGGCTCCTGCATCCAGAGTGTAGGAAAGGAGAGAAGGGAGGGAGCAGCCTTCTTTACGGTGATTCCCCAGGGGCACCCTTCCCTGCTTTGGAAGCTCAGGGGATGTCTTCCCCGCCACCCACCACAAAGCATGCTCCCCACTGAGGCTGTGAGCTGCAGTAAGGCGAGAGAGACCGAACCACTCAGAACTGCCTTGCTGTCTGTATTTAGCTAATCCCTGAGGCCCAGGGCCAGCCATTTCTGAACTGCGGCTTCCTTAAAAGGCACCGCTTGGAAAAAGGCACCTGGCCTTCCCCCTTGACATTTGCATTGCTGAATTATCTATTCATATTTTCATTACTTTGTCTCTCCCGCAGCAATGCATCTGCTCGGACTCAATTGGCAACTGCAGCCAGCAGATGGACACACCTTTAACAATGGGATAAGGACCGGCTTACCAGGAAACGATGATGTGGCAACAATGCCATCTGGAGGCAAAGGTGAGGTTACAGCTGCTGCTTGCCCCCTTGAGGTCACAGGGAAACTCAGCGCTCTCGCCAGCTGCGTCAGGTTTTCTAATCCAAATCTTGGAAGGTGTGCAAAGAGGAAAAGAAAGGGGAAGAAGAAAAAACACCCGTTGCTTCGAGTAGGCGCCCCTGTTAAAAGCTGTGTGCTGTTCCTGTCTGTCAGCTGGGCTTGGCTGGAGTCACTGGGAGCTGGCCCGGTGCCTGCGCCCCGCACTGCGCGTACCTGTGCTCGATGCAGTGTCTAGAGGCCTGGGCAGCAGCACAGCCACAGCAGTAACAGCAGCAGCTGGAGCGGCAGCAGCAGCAGCAGCAGGAGGAGGAAGTGCTGCCTGATCAGAAGGCAGCAGGCAGCAGGCAGCACACGCCACCAGGCTGGGTCCCTCTCCCAGGAGGAGAGGGACAGCGTCCCAGGGGAGGAAGCGTGCCTAGCTTGGTGTGAAAGAGACAGGCTCCGCTTTGGGGAAGAAGAGAAAGGAGTTTTGACAACTCTGTAAGAAAGCTTCTCTTCTCAGAGCGGTGAAGGGGACAATGGAAATGTTTGTTGAAGCAATCAAGCTACTGTAGCCTTGCAGGGGGAAAAAAAATAGGTGCTAACAAGGTGCTAAGTAAGAGGAGAGAAAACAGAGCTGCCGGGAGGTAGGGACAGGGAGCAATTAGAAGGCAAGAGCAGCCAATGGCACAGTTAGTGGGGCTCGATTAACTCAAGGAGGAAGTCACAAATGGGAGAGATCAGACTGAAGGATTTCTCCCAACACAGCATTTTCCATTCCGCCTTTTAGCATATGTAGCCACCTCATGCCACCCCCATTTCATAAAATACTAGACAAGGATATTTCAAAGGAGGAAAGAGTGTTTATTAGGCATCCACAACAATTGTGTGTCAGGCTTAATAACTCGTAGCTTCACCAGATCTAAGGAGAGGGGAAATCCAACTCTGAGAAACTGAGCCCAGAATGTTCTAGTAACTCCCCCCAAAACAAAGAAGTAGGCAGGTACCAGTTTGGTTCAGATCTGTCCCCTGTGCATCTTTGGGCATGATATTTAGAGATTTCCTTAGATCAGTCATTTTGCGCAGAGAAGCTTCCAGAATTCCTTTGCCCTCAGAGGTGTGCATTAGTTGTCCTGAGATATCAATGCTCCTTAAGTTATGCTCCCCAGAGCCGTCCTAAAGCTTCCTGTGTGCCTCCTCCATCTTTTTATCCAGTCTTTAGAAATCACTGTACTTATCCGTCATGATCATAGCCCTAAATTACCTCTAAGCATGAGAAAGTTTTATGTGAGGATGAAATGATATGCTTTCCATTACGGAGTAAGTAAAACTGGACCTCCCAATGAGGAGTAGATTGGGCCCTAACTGGCCATGCTCTGCTTTCACTGACCACAAAGGCCACAACCAAATTTATTGGCCTCAGATCTGAAATCCGTTCACCTCCAGTACTTGACACCGTGTGCTCCTTCAATCTCCTTTACGGCAGTGGCTCTTAGCCTGGGCATTTTTGCCCCTCAGGAGACATTTGGCAGTGGCTGAAGAATGTTTTGATTGTTACAATGGGAGGAGGTGTGTCTAGCAAGGAGAGGCCGAGGATTCCTGCCCTGAGACAACCTGTAGTACACAAGACAGACCCCTGTGATGAAGAATCGTCCCTGTTCAGAGTGGCAGTGTGCAGCTCTTGGAAACCCTGCTCTAGGGGTCCCTGCTACGTTTGATCCATTAATGTCCTTTAATCCTCAAGTCAGCACCCCATCCTTTCAGAAGGATGCAGGTTGCACCTTTGAAAGGGAAGGTGCCTATTCTGTAACCTCAAGGATGCATGGGGTACGTGTATACATTCTGAAGATAGGTACAAAGGCTTTTAAAAGTAGTATCCTTCACAAATAGAAATCATTGATCTGCATAGGCCTCCGTAATTTAAAACAGCCACACCTTCCTTTTGTAATTAAGCTCCATTTCCAACCCCCACTCCCCTTTCACATCCCACAGCAGCATGGTCAGAAAACAGAAGAAAAATTCCCTCAGAGAACAAGCCTTACAAATTGTTGTTGTTAGGTGCCGTCGAGTCGAGTCCGACTCATAGTGACCCTCATAGGGTTTTCAATGGCTGACTATTTCGGGATTGCCTTGGGAGTGGATTGCCACATCCTTCTCCCATTTTGCAGTGCTGGGAATCGAACTCAGGACCTCAGAGACTGCAGCACAGTGCTCTACCACCTGAGCTAAATCCCAGCCCCAGCCTTACAAATATCCATTTCTAAATTCACAAATGAGGAAGCACTTTCCAATGTGTCTTGGGAAAGACCAGAGGTCTTTTAAGAATTGTGTGTAATTTATACAACATCGCCAGTTCAGATGTTTTCCAAGGAGTTATAAGACAGACAAAATGTTTGCCAAACGATTGTCTAGTGGATTTTGGCTATCAGGTACTTATTAAAGTGGGACAATTTAAAATTGCTTACAGACGAAATAAAACTCAGAGCACTTTCTCTCCTGATAGTGAAACAGTTCTGTTATGATGACTGAAGATACCAGGTCCCTTCTTCAGTTCTTTTAAAGGTTGTCTTGTAAAATGACTAGAAAGATTTTAACGCATACCTCGCTTTTAGGGAAAGTGACTTGTAGTTTGAATTTCTCAACCCAGTGACCTCCCCACTCCCCGCTCCCCAATTCTATACATTTAGATAACCTGAATCAATCCCAATCGACTACTTTTCCAGTGTTTCAAAGAGACAATCAAGACATATTGGCAATAAGTTAATTAAATAACACCCCCTCCATTTTTTGTAGTATACGGTAATCCTTCACTCCGATGTTTTAATCGAGATTCACCACACATTGCCAGGGAGGTTAATCTTATTAAGCAATTACTGGGTAAGTATCCAGCAGGAGCAAATTAAAATGTAAGCAAAACACAGGCATGTGAGTCCCATCTAAGATGGCACATCAATAGCGATTTCATTACCTGGTCTTTAGGAGTATTTACATTGTGCAGGTTGGGGAAGGAGTCTAATAGACAGGGCAGCCTCCACTCTGATATGTTAGTGGAAACAAAGCACTTGATTAATTAGTTGAAAGAGTATCTTCTTTGGGCTTTGTCTTCCCTTCCTCTCTCCATTTGTTGTTGTTCACGGTTTATTTTTTCTCGGCTCTCTTTCAATTAAACCTTACCGTGGTTGGTTGTTGGGTTTCACATCAAGGAGAAGGAGCGCACAAACTGCCAGAATCCCTCACCATCTTGCGTGTATTTCTGTGTTCAAAGGAATGAACTCATATATCTTCATTAAGAGGACACAGAGTGCCTTCTCTATAGATCTGGGCTTAGATAAGCCTTGAGAATGAAGATTCGATACAGCATTCTGACCTGGTCAGATAGCATAAGGGAATCCAGTTTGATGGGCTAGGCCCAGTGGCGGTATATACGCGGGCTTTGAAAGGGCACACGGTGGATGCCCAGTTTGCACACTGAGTATAAGAAAGAATGAACCCCCAAGTACAATTTCATGGATCATTCTCAACATCTATCCCTCGTTTAAATTTCCAGTGTCCTCCATAGCAGGGGTCAGCAAACTACATCTTGTGGACCGACCCTGCCGCCCGCCTGTTGTCATGATTAAAGCTCTTTTGGAGCACAGCCGCTGGTCTGCGGCTGCTTTGGTGCCATGGAGACTATAGAGCCCACTTGTTGTTGTTGTTAGGTGCCGTCGAGTTGTATCCAACTCACAGCGACCCTCATTGGGTTTTCAATGGCAGATTGTCCCGGGGTTGCCTTGGGAGTGGGTTGCCAGGTCCTTCTCCCATATATAGCCCACAGACCCACCAGAAAGTGTTTACTCTCTGGCCCTTTACACATAAATACATGCACACGTGCGCGTGTTGACTACCCTATGTCATTTTCAAACTCACTTCTGCTTCTCTAGATCTTTTTCTATACTCATATTATAGGAGGCCAGAGATAGAATTCCAAACTCCCGGTACATCAGTTATTCCTTTTTGACTAAGCACTGGTATTAATAGCGTCTTTGTCACTTCTCGTGGAAAGACTTGTACAATGTAGCTGGTCTGGCTACATACAAACACCAGCGCCATCCCTTCCTGCCTGGGTGACTTTCTGCAGGTCATTTATCCTCCCTTAGCCTCCACTTCCCCATCTGCAGAATGGCTCCCTCGTAAGCTTGCTGTCCAGCATAAACGGGATAACCCTCCTGGAACACCGCACGTGGTGTCAGGCACTAAATAAGCAAACCAGGGATCTCTGCTGTCACTGATGTCACTGTCGCTTCTCCCAGTGGGTCCATGTCACAAGTCTCCACAGGCTGCCACTTCGTCCGAGACACTGTATTTTCCAAAAGAGGCCACTGTGAGCAGAATGTCAAGACAGACCATAATGCTACCTCATCTTCTTCTCTTCACCTTGTAAGAAGAAACGCAAGCCCGGGATGAGAATCTTGCCCCAAACATTTGCTTGATGAGGTCAGTGGGAGGCAAGGCTGCCCATTCAGAGGGCCGAGGCATGGACGGGGCTGGCCGACTCCCCTCTGCATTATTTGTCTCCCTGCAGCCTGAGCTCCATCAGTCCCAGGCTGTCTGTTTTAAGCCCTACCATTCTCGGTTTATAACTCAGCTGTAAACATTTATTTGTGCCTGAAGCACATTTCTTTCCTACCCTTTGAAAAAAAAATCAGAATTTCCAGATGGTATGCAAGTTGGAAAAAAATGGCAACGACGGTTATTCTGTTTAGAAACATGTTTTTCTACACTTGCCCTTTCAGCAAAAACTTCATAATGATTTTTACTAGTTGGCTTAATGCACGGTACTAGGAGCCAGATTAGCAGGGAGGTTGGTAATTCTTCCTCTGGCTCCCGTCAGTCAGCCTCTCAACGCACAGCCCAGGGTTTCAGAATGATCACTGCCCTGCATGGGGCTTTTCCAAAGTCACTCAAGTTCCCAGAAGGACAAGGGGTCATTATGTTTGAGTCAAACATCACATTAAGGCCCATCTACTGGCAAATCCGACAGCAGCTTGTGTACGGATGCAGCTCCTCTCATTTCAGACCGTGTCGCTCCACCATTGTCACAGTACGGGTTCCACCTCAGCTCATCACATCTGTGGATTTGCGCTTTGCTGTAATCCTCCGCTCCGTGCTGGGTTGTGCAGTTTCTGTTGTATAGAGCGTCATCGTGGCTTGACGTGGGTATAAATGACGAGAGCAGCTTCCTTCCCACTGCATCACCCTTCGTTCCGACCGGCCAGCCTTCTTTCTCAGAGCTGACGCGTACACACAGAGATCAGCCGTCTGCTCTGGATTCACAGTTCTGTGCACACTTTGTCCTTAGCCCAGGATCTGGAGTGTAGTCCACCTAGTGGGTTTATATATGGGGGTCAGGGTCCATCTCACAAAGCTTCTGATCCCCCTGAAGAACTGTGGGATCTTAATTCAGTCACTTAGCTTCCATCAACATCAGTTTTCTCATCTGAAAAAATGGTACCTACACTGGTAATCCCAGTGACCTAGGAGGCAGAGGCAGGAGGATTGAAAGTTTGAGGCAAGAGGCAGCCTACATAACTTAGCGAGACCTTGTCACAAGAGAAAAAATAAAAAGGGGTCGGGGGTGCAGCCTGGTGGTATGTTGTTGTTGTTGTTGTTGTTGTTGTTGTTGTTAGATCCTGTTGAGTCAGGTCTGACTCATAGTGACCCTATGTGCAACAGAATGAAGCACTCCCCAACACTGTGCCATGCCCCGCACTCTGTCAGTGCTTCTCTGCTATTGATAGGGTTTGCGATGGCTGATTGTTTCGAGATTGTTTCAAGAGTATAGCACTTGCAAAGTATACATAAGGCCTTGGGTTCAGCCCTCCAATGCTGGGGGGAGGAAAAAAGATAGATAGATGGAGAGAGAGAGAGAGAGAGAGAGAGAGAGAGAGAGAGATTCCATGGTAAATAGTAGTTACTGGATATCTTTTAGGTACCGTTGATAACGCTGGTAAATGGAGCCACATATTGATGCAGAAGCTAGCTCACCTGAAAGGTCAGAGGTGAAAATACTTGTTAACTCTCAATGGCAGGACATTCACCACTTTCATCTAAGGCCATACAGAAGTTTGACAAGATGCCAAGGCCACATCCAGTCCCAAAAGCTGAAGGACTTTATAAAAATCATCGTTGCTGTGTAGTGTGAAAGCCACCACAGGAGCAGTGACTCTCACACTGGAAATCTCTTCCTGAAGAACGTCTAGCCCACAGCAGGGCGAAGGCTGGTGGGCTGTTGACAGCCCAGGCGAGCTATGCTCTTGAGCAGTTAATCTAAAGTCCTTAGGAGAATCTTTTCCATTACCTATTGGTTAAATGGAAGCCTCAGATGGTTGTCCTGATTCCCAAATAAATGGAAACGAGGTGTAATGACTGAAGCAATATTCTGAATTCAACTTTATTTGCAATAGATAAAAATATGTGAGGCAGAATAATCTGCAAGGCAGATTTATGCCAAGGTGCCTCTGGAGTTCGGTTAAGTTAGGAAGTATTAATATGAGGCCTCATTTCCCGGGTATGACTAGGAGTCCATTCCCTTTATCACTTGTTTGGGGAATAGTTTCACTGTTTCCATAAATGAATTATGGTAACATTTTCTGAAATGATTAGCTCCTAATGTGGCTATGGAAGGCTGTCGTTTTGCTCCACATCAGTCTTATTTAACTGGTTGAAATTGTAGGTACCTGTTTCCGAAACAGGCAATCGCTCCACATTTACATGAGCAATCTTCCGTGGAGTTACAGAGTGGAATGAGCCTGTAAAATTGATCATTAGAGTGTTGCCTCGGAAAACCCAGGAATCTCATCCTTAAGCTGGAGGAGCACTAGCCAGAGCCGTCGTTCCTCAGACATCTGCTTCTCAGGGCAAAGCGATCATCATCTCCACTTCTCACCGTGCAGCTCTTAGACAGAAAAGGCTGCTGTGGAAGCCTCAGCTCTGGGGGAGGAGGACTGGACTCCGTCCTACTTGCCAGGGTGGGATGCATTGCCCAATCGTAGCCCAGAACCCAAGGACCCTGGGCAGACTTTCACAGAGGGATCAGGGAATGCTCTTTAATGCCTCTTGTCCCGATGACCCCTGCTCAATCCAAAGTCAAGTCCATCAGGACCATGGACAGTGTGCTGCCCAACTAAGGGATGATGAGGCTGTGGCATGCAGGCCAACCCTGTGTGGACCAAAGATTACCTCGTTCTGCAGAGGCTGGATAAATATTTATTGCACGAAGGTACGAAGGGATGACCCAGCCAGCAGGCTCGGGATGTTCATTCATCATTGTTAACTACGTGCAATCTGGCCGCTCTTCACTTCAGCAGGTGCAAAGAGTTGTCCACGTGAGAAGCAGCTGGAGCACGCACCAACTCCAACCATTTGGAGTGATTGAACTTGTGGCTCTGATAGTTCTGGCCGCTGCATCTCGATGTGTGTGACCTGTGCCCTGCCCCTGCCGATTTGCAGGCACATGGACCGCTCATCGTATATTGATTTCAGCTACTCTGGAAGATGACTGCTGTTTCATTAAAGCGCAGTCCACCCCTTGGCCCTCTTTCATTAATTATGCCCACACAGCAGCCTATATGTGATACTAAAACATCACAAATTTACACTTTGAGTCCAAGATGAAGGGTTATAGCTGACATAAGGGAGCAGAGCAACAGGCATAATAGAGAAATGTAGAAGCACCTACAGGTCTACATATGTTACCTGGTTTACTCCTTAGCTGTGCCCCCATTGTACAGATGGGTAGATAGAATCAGAGAGGGGTGGTGATTTGCCCGAAGGCACATAGCTTGCAGTTACCAGAGTTGAGATTCGCACCAGAGCTGCTGAGCTTTATCTAGCCTCCTTGAAGACTCCGAACTTCTCCATATGAGGATGTCTGCTCTGTAGGGAGAGACAGAACACTGATTGCTTTGTATCCTTGCTGCCTGGCCCTCGGTGGTGTCCTGTTAGGGATAGCAGTGTTGGTAGTCCTAGGTCAGTGGCATGGCTAGGGAGAGCCGTGGTTCGTGGGACTCAGCCTGGTTTCCATGCTGCCCTCTTTGTTCTTGAAGAACAGCCGAGAATTGTTCTCCCAAAAGCCAGCCCAGGACTCCACCTGCAGTCATAGCCTTGCTAAGATTGGCTCCCATGCTGGCTGTGGCAGTTTACAATGTTTACCCCTTCTGATGCAGTATTTGCACCACATCTTTCTGTCAGTCATTGTTTTTAAAACTACAAAAATTACATATACTCACTTTCAATATTTTTTTAAAGTAGGAAAAAAACCTTTTTTTGTTGTTTTTTGCTATAAGGAGGATTAGTGTAACCATGGGCAAATTAAAGTGAGGCCTGTAGACTAAGTGTTGCATTGCAGCAAGGTTGATTTCCTAGTTTTGATACCTATACTGTGGATCTGAAAAAGAGCACCATTGTACTTAAGGCAAATACCTAGAGTTTGGAGGTGGAGGAGGATCCTGTCTGTAACTCCCTCTCAATGTTTCAGGAAGAAAAAAAATACACACACACACACACACACACACATATACAAACACACAGACATATATATACATTCACATATACATATACACACATATGTATACATGTGTGTAGATGTAGATATAGATATAGATATAGATAGATATGTCTGCAGCTATACCACACTGGCATCTGATCCCATCAGATCTCAGAAGCTAAGCAGGGTCGGGCCTGGTTAGTACTTGGATGGGAGACCACCTGGGAACACCAGGTGCTTTTGGTTTGGGAGAAGAACAAGGCAACCCACTCCCAAAAAACAATCAGCCATTGAAAACTCCATGAATAGCAGAGAAGCACTGATACGGTGCAGGGCATGGCACAGTGTCGGGGAGTGTTTCATCTATTGTACATAGGGTTGTTATGAGTCAGACCGGGCTCCATGGCACCTAACAACAACATACACACACACACACACACATATATATATATACACACACACATATAAAAACACACAATGCTATCTCAATCTGGGGGGGGATTGGCTCCAGGTCCCCTCAGGTTCCCAAAATCTGTAGATGCTCAAGTACTTTATATAAAATGGTGTAATCCAGACATGGTGTTGAATGCCTGTAATCCTTGCCCTGGGGAGGTTGAGCCAAAAAGATCACTATGAGCTCAAGGCCAGCCTGGGCTACATAGCCAGACCCTGTCTCAAAGGTATTAATAACATAAAATATTATACTTTTTGCATATAATTTATGTTCATCCTCCCATATATGTTAAATCGCTTATACATAACATCTAATACTTAGTGCCTGCAGCCATAGCCCTGTGGCATCCGATCCCATCAGACCTCAGAAGCTAAGCAGGGTCAGGCCTGGTTAGTACCTGGATGGGAGACCACCTGGGAACACCAGAAGCTGTAGGCTTGGGAGAAGGACCTGGCAACCCCCTCCCAAGGCAATCCCGAAACAGTCAGCCATTGAAAACCCTATGAGGGTCGCTATGAGTTGGATACCGACTCGACAGCACCTAACAACAACAACAACAATGCACAGCAGAGAAGCACTGACAATAGTGTTTCCCGTTGTACAGAGGGTCTGGTACCGACTCGACCGCACCTAACAACAACAACAACAATACTTAGTGCAATGGAAATAGTACTTATAATGTATTGTGTAGAGAATAATGAAAAGAAGAGTCTACACATGTGTAGCACAGATGCAAATTATTTTCAAATGCTCTTGCCCTGTAGTTCATTGAATCTGTCTCTGTGGAGCCCACAGATGCTGAGAGCTGACGGTACGTACAGTGTATGTGCGCATCTATCTATATTAGGGGGTGATAAAGCAGTTATGTACACTTGCAAAATCAGAGTTCAAGCTTACAGAAATTCTGTGTAACATGAGTATTTTATAAATTGAAATTATTTTAAAATGAAAATTATATATATATACATGTATATATATGGGAGAAGGGTCTGGCAATCCACTCCCAAGGCAATGCCGAAACAGCCAGCCATTGAAAACCCTATGAGGGTGGCTATGAGCCGGATACCGACCCGACGGCACCTAACAACAACAACAACAACATGTATATATACACATATATGTGTGTATATATATACATATACATGTCTGTCAATAGCACCTAACAACAGCAACATGTCTGTCCGCTTCTTGTGCTGTGGGGGTTTGTGCGTTGCTGTGATGCTAACAGCAATACCATCAGTGTTTCAGATACCAGCAGGGCCACCCATAGTAGACAGGTTTCAGTTAAGCGTCTAGACTAAGACAGACTAGGGAGAAGGACCCAGCAGCCCACTTCAAAACAATTGGCCATTGAAAACCCTATGAATAGCAGAGAAGCACTGCCAAATATAGTACCAGAAAATGAGCCCCACAGGCTGGAAGTCATCTAAGAAATGACTACGGAAGAGTTGACTACTCAAAGCAGAGTCAACCTTAATATGGGAATAGAGTAAAGCTCCTGGGACCTCCATTTGCTGATGTGACATGACTCAAAATGAGAGGAAACATAGTGGCTGCAACAATGGACTCAAATATAAAAAGATCATGTGTGTGGCTGATCATGTTGAGTAATATTTCTTTGTGTTATACACAGGGTTGCTATGAGTTGGATTTGACTGAACAGCACCTGGCAACAACAGCACATATAAAAGTACATGTAAATGGGAGAAAATGATAACCTTTTGCAAAAGCATGATTCAATCACACACCTGGGGAAATTAGTTTGAAAGTTCATAGTTTAACAGTATGCGTGGTTTATGTTAAGGGCCATGAGTTTGAAGTGAAATCACCTGTAATCCAACTAACCTTAAAGGCTTTCTGATAGCCCCTCTTCTTGTCTGCTATTGCAACCACCACAAAACACACACACACACACACACACACACACACACGCACGCGCGCGCACACACACACTGTGCCACGTTCTTCATAGCATGTACCAAGAATGGCCATCCTGGCCCTCTGTAGGGCATGGTCAACTAGAATGGAACGCTGCTGCTTAGATATCTTTGAGTCAGCCCCGCTCCTACAGAATAAGGACACTGAGACCTTGACAGCCAGACCTCTAAACCACCGCTGCTCGCCAGGAAGGAGGAGAGCTCATCAGCTGAATAGCTGGCTTCCTCAGGCTCCTTCCAAAACATCTTCAAAGTGCCAGAGCCATGACGCCTGCCTTCTGGTTCTTAATCTGAAGGACTTTTCTGCTCTGTCCCATGTCTCCTGGTGTGTTTGTTTATTGATAAGATTTCACACAAAGATACATTAGGAGTTTACTCATGACTGTTCAGAAGGGTCCACAAGGAAGGTGCTTTAAATAGGAAATTCCACGTAGAGTTCTTAAAAGGTAATTTTATTTAAAAAAAAAAAAAAAGTTCAGTTTATGTGCAGCTTTTCAAAGTCAGTCTTCCTCCAGGGCCTTCTGTCACCCAGTCGTGACAAGGGTTTCGTTAAAATTACTCCGCCAGATTGGCGGGGAGGGGAAGGAGATCCTGCTCAGGAAGCGTTGTGTAAAGCCAGGACCCGCAGGCGCAGAGCATGGCCCAGGTGGCTGCGCCGTTCTCCTGCCCGCAGGAAGCGCATTGTCCAGACAGCGCAGGGGTAAGGCGTAGAGCCAGACGCAGGGGAGGAACTATGACTTCCGGGCAGCGTGGGGGGGGTGTCGTAAGGGAAAGCAGAGCTTCGTTGGGAAGGTGCACTCCAGTTGCTCCAGGTCCTAAGCCGCAGATTTAAGCTTGATCTTCAAGTTAAGTCTATTCTAGAAAAAATGAGACCCTCGATAGCCATATTTACGTTTATACACACTCATATATGTATGAATGTCATATATGTCACATATTTCTACAGCCAGACCACCCTGGCATCTGATCTTGTCAGATCTCAGAAGCAAAGCAGAGTCAGGCCTGGTCAGTCCTGGGATGGGAGACCATGCAGGAACACGGGGTGCTGTAGGCTTAGGAGAAGGACCCTGGCAGCCCACTCCTGAAATAATCCCCAGCCATCGAAAACCCTATGAATAGCAGAGAAGCACTGACAGTGCTGCGCATGGCACAGTGTCATGTGATGTTTCATCCTGTTGTACACAGGGTCGCTATGAGTCAAACCCAACTTGACAGCACCTAACAACAACAACATGTCACATATATGCAATGAGTATTTTCTGTCTCTTGAAGAGATCTTTTACTCAAAACAGAAAAGAGCTGGATACTTTCCTGTGTAGTTTCTTTTTTGTTCTTTTATTGCATTTTTTCATTCCATATAACTAACCAGCAGTTATTTTGCTATTATTGTGTGCCAGGCTCTGTGCTAAGCTCTTGTTTATGCACCTCCACTTGCTCCCATTCTATATGGCTTTCATTTAAAAAAGAAAGGACTTCAGGCCCAAAGAAGTTAAGCAAATGGATGGGGGTTACGCTATGGAAGATCCAGGGCTAAGATCTGAGACCAGTTTTGTCTGACCCCAAGACCTGTAGCTTCTCCCCTGGGTGCATTGCCTCTTTGACCACTGACATGTGAAGGACCCTGGGGGCACGGCTACTAAAAAGGTCGCTTCTACTCACTGGGGGTAGCTGCTGTGTCCCCCAGCTCGATGGCCCAAAGCGGGTTCCTAGTGATAAGCAGCTTGCACTTGTAGCACTGTGGCATCTGATCCCATCAGATCTTGGTTGGGTCAGGTTAGTACTTGGATGGCAGACTGCCTGGGAACACCAGGTGCTGTAGGTTTGGGAGACAGACCTGGCAACCCACTCCCAAAAATCAGTCCACCATTGAAAACCCTGTGAACAGCAGAGAAGCGCTGACAATAGTGTTTTGCTTGTTTTATGAAGGGTCACTATGAGTCAGACACTGACTCAACAGCACCTAACAATAACAACAAGTATAAGAAAGGGGGTGCCCACCTATAAGAACCAGACCTACAAGGCTCGGTGTCTGAATCTCCTCAGACCAGCCACTCTAGAGGACAGCTCCCTTGCCAGCCTCCAGCACCTGCCTTTGGCTTGACATGATCAAAATTCGCTTCATTTTCCACAGCAAATCAGAGGACTCGTGGCTGCAGAGCCCACCTCTGCTTTATATCTGCCATTAACCCAGCACCCTTGAAAGCCCCACGGGCTTGAAGGAAAGCCCGTTTTAGTGCACTTAACGATAATAATGTCTTGAAAGTTCTTTCTTAGTGTTAATGCATTTCTTCAATTTGTTGCTATACACATTTCTGGGGGTCCTTTTGGTCTCTTTCAAAGGTCCCTAATTATTCTTTTCCACAAGATGGACTTTCTTCCTTCCCTTCCCTTCCCTTCCCTTCCCTTTCCTACATTCTTTCCTTACTGAGTTCTTTTTATTATATTTTTTCCCTAAAAGACCTTAATGTGGGAGGAAGGGTCTGTCAAAAGCAACATTTAAAGAAAAAGTTAATCTCAGATTTATAGTAACCAGAGCTACTGATCAACTTAGGATAACAAATGTTTCCCTGGACATGCCATTATTTAAGAAAAAATAAAATAAAATGAACAACATCCTATTGAGCCTTAGGGAGTCACAGGTAGTAATAATAATAATAATAATAATAATATATTTTGCCAGACATTATTCTAAAAGCTTTGCATGGATTGACTCATTAACTCCTCATAACAACCCTGTGAAATAAATCAGAGGGTCTCAGCTTGGCAGATGAGTAAACTGAGGCACAGCGAGCTGATCCGCTTGGCAGGCACCCAAGCTGACATGCTTGCATTCTCAGCCCAGCGTCTCTGCTCTGAGACGTTTCCCTCTATTTGTCTCTTCGCGAGTCAGTGTTCACTGCCCATCAGCCTCACTGTCCGACATTAAGAAGGCAGAATGGCTGGCAAGCAAGCCGTCTCGTCCCCATCTAGTGCTCTGAGCCCCTCACGACTTTGGTTATTTCTTTTCTTCTTGAAGGCGTTATGTGACGGGAGCTCCAGACTTGCCTCAGGAGCCCATTCCCTAGTTTTAGTGTCCTCGGCATCAAGGATCCCTCCTTGAGATCCGAAGCAGGGTTTCTCGGGCTGTATCTTAGGTCCCTGAGGACTTTTTACTTGATCTGCTAGTGACCTGGATAAAAATGAATTTATCTCCTCACGTATTAACCAAAGAGGAGGAATAACTTCACATGTTTAAGTCATCCTGGGATTGTTTTTTTAATGATTTAGACACGGATGGCCTTGGGATATCCAGAAATGGTCCCTGTCTGTTTTTCCAGATGGGAAAGCTGAGGCCAAGACCACACGGGTTCTTGTCTTCACGCAGTAGCTACGTAGTAACAGAACCGGCTGCTGAGGCAGACAGGCTCGCTTACTATATATGGCAGTTTGGACAATTTTAAATTTTCTCCTGGCCATCCAAACGCTTTGTAGCATGTAATTACTATAGATGGATAACTGTTTGAAAGAATTTGTCCATCACAGAAGGCACAGGGGACCTCGCTGCATAACCTTTGCCCACCAGGCTGAAGGTATTGGATCTACAAAGCCAGTGCTCCCAGGAAGGAAAAGCCAGTCAACACAAAGATGACTTCAGCTCTTCCTACAGTTCATTTAGGGGTTCTTAAAAAGATAAAAGGGCTGGGATTTCGCTCAATGGGTAGAGCGCTGCGCTGCAGTCTCTGAGGCCCCGAGTTCAATTCCCAGCACTGCGAAAATGGGAGAAGGGCCTGGCAATCCACTCCCAAGGCAATGCCGAAGCACTCAGCCATTGAAAACCCTATGAGGGTCGCTATGAGTCGGATGCCGACTCGACGGCACCTAACAACAACAACAAAAAAAAAAAGATAAAAGGACAATAAGTTGTGATTTTTCTGCTCCCTCTCAAGTTAAAATCCATTTGAAGCTATCACAAATGACCTTTATATAACAAAGTTCCAACTAGGTTCTTTCTTATTTTGGAAATGTGGAAATGAGACATAAATTAATTTGCTTTTCTTGGGCAACTCCTAGTAACTCCTAGTTTTTCCTTAATTCCAAGATTGCAAAAGAAATTACTTTCAGATATATAGAAGGAGGGCTAGTTCATTGTTATGAAGAAATCCTCTTTCAAAATACATGTTTTTCAACTTTCTGTTATTGAAGTTCTGAAGGGTGCACAGTGTGGGCCACTGATATTTTCAATATAAGCCATTTCAAATAATGTAACAGAGCTGTGTTAAAGTCATCGAGAGATGTGGTTTCTCCACGGTTCTTAGACCCGTTCCTCTAAGTCAAAGAAGGAATCAGCCCAATATTAGGTCAGCTTCAGGTCATGTCTTCCTTTTCTGGCTGTTTCTTTTCTTCTTAAAGGTTGTTTCTTTTCTGCTGAGTTGTTTTATTTAGTTTGGACTGATTTCTGTTCCAAGTATCGGAGTACACTGGACTTGTTGACATCTGGAAAAAATAACAAAAGCCTGGAAGAATTAAATTTGGTGCCAAATTTAGCATCACACTCCCCTTCTCTGCTGATAATTTTTATATCCCAGACACATTAGGGTATTGGAAACTTTACATGTATTTATCAGACTCCAGCTCTTATTATATTTGATAAAGACTAATCACAGAACTTTTAGAAAGCATTGCACCAAGATTTTAGATGCCCTAGGGTATAAGTTTATGGGGCTGGGATTTAGCTCAGTTGGTAGAGCGCCACTCTGCAGTCTCTGAGGTCCTGAGTTCAATTCCCAGCACCGCAAAAATGGGAAAAGGACGTGGCAACCCACTCCCAAGGCAATCCCAAAACAATCTGCCATTGAAAACCCTGTGAGGGTCGCTATGAGTCGGACCCTACTCGACGGCACCTAACAACAACAACAACAACAAGGGTATAAGTTTATAGCTTTGTTACTTAAAACCTACATGTTTTAGTGTGACTTAAAAAGGAACTTACTGTGAGTTTAATCTTAATATTAAAGCATAAACACAAATGCAGAGCCAGCTCACATGTATACGTATGTGTGTCACTGACTTGATGTCCGTTCCTGTTTTCCAGTGCCCTGGTCATTGAAAAACAGCAGCATAGACAGTGGCGAAGCGGAAGTTGGGCGGCGAGTAACGCAGGAGGTGCCCCCAGGAGTGTTCTGGAGGTCACAGATCCACATCAGCCAGCCGCAGTTCTTGAAGTTCAACATCTCCTTGGGGAAGGACGCTCTCTTTGGAGTTTATATCAGAAGGGGGCTTCCACCGTCTCACGCACAGGTACGGCCATTCTGGGTGTGACCAAGCACTGAAAAATTATTTTAAGTGAATGAACACAAGCTCAGAAAGAGAAACACCACATGTTCTCACTCACATGTGGGAGCTGAATCAAAATTATAAGAAAGAAAAAATCCTATACAAAGGTCAGATCATAATAAAAGAAAAAAAAGCTAAGAATGGTATTATTATAGATGGTCTAGAAAATGCATGTGATAGTTCTGACAAGGTAAAAAGAAAGTTCACTGCAGGAAAAGTTTCTATCTGAAACAGAACTGGAGCCCAAGGATATATAGAAAAATATTACCATGAAAAGACAGTACATGGTAGAGAAGTCTTTGATGGGGGGGTGGGACACGGGGAGGAAGAGTACAAGAGGGTAAGGGGGAACCTATATGAATAATGTACAACAAAATGCATATATGGAAATGTCACAATGAAAAGCATGTCAGAATGAATCACATTAAGGTGTACATTACAATTTTCCGATAAAAAAAAAATGTAGGCACACACCACTTCCTGCCTACAATTAAAACAACGCGAGTGTTGGCAAGTACGTGGAAAATGTGGAGCCCTTCTCCCTTGCCAGTGGGAGTGAAAATGGTGCAGCCACTATGGAAAAATGTTGAGCATTTCTTCAGAAAGTTAAACATAGAGTTGCAATAGGACCCTTCCATCTCTCTTCTAGGTATATGGCCCAAGAGAAGTGAAAACATTTTTTTCTTATAAAATGCATTCCAATGTTCATTGCAGCATTATTCCTAATAGCTGAAAATTGGAAACAACTCAAATATCCAACTAATGAGGAAATAGATAAACAAAATGTGACATATCTATACAATAGAATATTATTCAGACATAGAAAGGAATGAAATGTCATTTCGTTTTACAACACACATGTACCTTGAAAACGCTATGCTAAGTGGGAAAACCCAGATACAAAAGGCCACGTATTATATGATTCCATTTATATGAATTGTCCAGAATAGGCCAATCCATAGAGACAGAAAGTAAATTAGTGGTTGCCAGGGAATTGGGGCTGACTGCTAATAAGAATGGGATTTCTTTTAGGGGCTCATAAAAATACTCTGAAATTAGATAGCTGGGATGGGGGCATACCAAAACCTCTGAGTTGTAAAATGGTGAAATTTATGTTACAGTAATTATATTAAAAAAATAATAATAATAACATCCTCCCTAGTAAAGCCAGCTTGGCTAGACCCGGAAGTTAATTTGGGGGTACATTTTGTTCAGGGGTTCTGGTTACCAGGTTAATTCATTAAGATATCATTAGGAGGCATCCTATTATATATGAAAACAGTGATGCAACAAACCAAAATTCAGTTGTGCTTTCTTGAGGTGTCCTTGTACTAAGTTCCTTCAGGAGTCCTTGGCACTATAGACGAGAGATTATTCCCAGCATTGAGAAGGAGGGGAGTGGATTATATTACGGAACTCATTATTTTTCTTCTCATGTCTCCTTTAATTTTTCCTAGTAAAAATTTTATTGCATATGCCATTTGGGGTAAATTAACACTGACCCGGCTTGGTTTTCTTTTCCAATAAGAACTGTGTTGTTAGGTGCCGTCGAGTCAGTATCCAACTCATAGGGACCCGCTGTACAACAGGGGAAACACTATTGCCAGTGCTTCTCTGCTGTTCATAGGGATTTCAATGGCAGATTGATTTTTGGGAGGGGGGTTGCCAGGTCCTTCTCCCAAGCCTAAAGCTTCTGGTGTTCCCAGGCGGTCTCCCATCCAGGTACTAACCAGGCCCAACCCTGCTTATCTTCCGAGATCTGATGGGATCGGATGGCACAGGGCTACGGCTGCAGTCTAAAATAAGAACTGTATATCCTGAGAAAAGCCAAGTGGAGTTTTCCTGCCTCATTTGCTCTCAAACCCAGCAAAAATGTAAAGAACATTAGGAAAAAAAAAACAGTAGAGGGAAGATATGCATATATCCAGTCAAAGCTGACTTTGAGATGTGTTGGAAAGGTATCTATCCAGAAAATTCAATTGGAAGAATTTAAGGCTTAAACCCATTGGCAAATAGGAGGCAGTCAGGCCACTATATCCTTGTCTTTAGTTCGTGGCAGACATTGCTAATCGATTATAGCACTTTTCTTCACTGAGCCCAGTGCACAAATACCTCCAACATAACTCTGAAGGCAGCCACTACCAGTTGACCAGCGTTGGCTTCCAGGATGAAACTTATTTGCAATCCCATCTTTACAGTCTGAAATGATCGATACAAGGACTCAAAGGACTATTTCATTTCTGAGCAGGGAGGGCCGTTGAAGTTTTTATTACCATACACAGCCCAGGCTGTAGGGACCACTATGTAAAGTAGTAATCAATGAGTCTTCCATCCATCCATCCAGAGAAATATTTATTGGGCGAGGCACAGATTATCCAGAGATGCATTAACATAGCCCTGACCAAGCAGAACGCGTGGTACGGAAACCACATCTGTTCTCCAGAGAGATTCTCATCCAGAAGAGAGGACTTCAGCTGAAAGGACTCCCTAAAGCGTTTCTGTAGCTTCCAGCCAGGCAGCAGGGCACTGCTCTGGGAAGCTATGGCGATTGTCAGGTGGTCTCCTTGCCCTTCAGGCTCCACTGGCTCCACTGTAGCATATGCAGGGTTTACAGTGGTGACATCTGCTGGTTGGCATTAATCAAGTATGAGCATGCCTCTGGGCATAGCCGAGCCTAACTTTCCTCTCAGCCAGTTGGCTTCAAGGAGCTATGCTGGGGAAAACACCTCCTCCCCACGTTGTTCCTGTACCCCGTTCCTACTCCTTCCTTTGCACACACTGGGCGGCTCAAGCCAGGGAAAAGCCAGTGGTTACAGCAAGTCAAGTAGGCCCCTCCCTGCAACTGAGTGACTGTGGACAGCGGGCAGAGACGTCCTCCACCGGGTTTCCCTGCTGTTCTGACATTCAGCACTCTGATCCCCAGTGACAACGGCTGTCCTTCTTTCGTGGCTACACCGCCCTGTCCGTCTCCTGCCAAGCCAGCGATTGTTCTAGTGATCGTCCTCTCAGAATAGCTCCATTCCAGGGACAGCCCCATCATGCATTTCAAGAGAAGGGAAATGAATATGGAGGAGCTGATGTGTGCTGGGACTTTGGTCCAGCTGCCAGTGCAGGAACACAGGATAAACGCAACATCATGCCGATGCTCGGGAATGCACGGCACAGCTACAGCTGAGGGGCAGCGCTTTAAAAAAGAGGAGAAAAAGACTCGTGCGCACGCTCGCATTCATGCACTGTCATTGCGTGCGTTCATGTCCGCTTAAGGAGCTACATTTCCCGCAGGAGACGATGCTTAGCTGTTTGCAAGGATAGGTGACTAACACGTCCCGGACTATTATAGAATTTCTCATTTCTGTTGGCATATCCTATCAAGGAACATAAGTTCTATGGGGATTGACAGTCTAGCCAAGGTGACTCATGTGAGCTGGAGAAAGAGAGAGAAAGGGGTGGGGCGGGGGAACGGTATGAAATTCTATTGGCTGTGTTGCATGAAATGGCTGTGTTTAAATTTTATAGAGTATCATGCTCTAACCAAGAGCCTACAAGGTTTAGAATCCTTGTCCAAGGATATTAAATACAGAGGAGAATTATATTCTACTTGCTTAAACTTCCCAGGAATCAGAGTCCATCCCAGCTGAGTTTTTGAAGCTGTCTTCTTACAAAAGATACAGAGGCAACACCACATAGGAGAGAAAGTCCTAGAATTAGAGGGACAATTTCTGCATGTGGGCCCTGCCACATAATAATCTAGTCACCTTGGGTGTGGCCCTTAACCTGTCTTAGCTTTAATTTCTTTTTCTACCTATGTTACTTGTCTCACAACATTGTGATAATTCAATAATAATGATGATGATGATGACAGCAAAGGTGGAATGGGCAAACACCTTATAAACTAAAGTAGAATAGAAAGCTCTATGTGTGTGTGTGTGTGTGTGTGTGTGTGTGTTTCATTGTATTAAAAAATGGGGACAGATGTTTGCAAGGAAATGGATGATACTAGAGATCATCATGTTAAGCAAAATAAGCCAGGCTCAGAAAGACAAGTATGTCTTCTCTCATATAGAATCTAGATTTTAAAAAGACAAGGAAGGAAGGGAGGGAGGGAGGAAGGGAGGAAGGGAGGGGAAAGGAAAAGAAAAGAAAAACAGAAACATGAAAGTAAGGTGGGGACTATGTGGGAAGAGGAAAGGGGCCAGTGGGACAGGGCAGGTGGTAGGGGGAGAGGGACAAGAAAGAAATAGGAGTATGAATATGATCAAAGTACGTTATATGTTGTTGGTGGTGGTAGGTGCCGTGGAGTCAGTGTCTGACTCATAGCAACCCTACGTACAACAGGTGAAACACTATTGCCAGTGCTTCTCTGCTATTCATAGGGTTTTCAATGACTGATTATGTTTTGGGAGTGGGTTGCCAGGTCCTTCTCCCAAGCCTACGGCACCTGGTGTTCCCAGGCGGTCTCCCATCCAAGGACTAACCAGGCCTGACCCTGCTTAGCTCCTGAGATCTGAAGGGATTGGGGCCACAGTGGAACAGCTGCAGGCTGAGTACATTATATACGTGTCTGAAAATGCCATAATGAAAACCATTATTTTGTACAATTAATATACAATAATGAAAAAGAAAAAGTTGGGGACTGAGGGTGGGACGCAGTGGGAGAGTGCCTGCCTAACACACAGGAAGCCCTAGGTTTAATCCTCAGTGCCACAAAAAGAAAAAAAAAGAAATGTTTCCACGTAGCCCTATTAAACACTGTATACAAATAGGCAATTATGCAAATGTAGAGTTTAAAAATAAAATTAACTTTCCAGTTATTTTCTTCTTGCTAAAGAAAAAATATATTTTCATTTTAGAAAATTTTTAGAAACAAAAAGAAAAAAGTAAAAATACTCATCATTCGAAGTAGTCCTCATTGGCTAAATGTTAATATATATTGCTTTTGCTATGACAGAACATTGCCATTTCAGTTAAAAAAAAAAAAAAAAAAAAAAAAAAAAAAACAGCCTGACAATCTCAGTAGCTTACAACAGCAAAGGCTGTTCCTTGTCTGCTTTGTATTTGTTATTCTCCACCAGGGGCCATTTCAATCCACCCCTTCTCCCGCTCTGGGAGACATTTGGCAATGTCTGGAGGTATTTTTGGTTGTCACAACCCCGGAAGAGATCGTTACCAGGCTCCTTGGGTAGGGGCCAGAGATACTGCCACATCCCCTGCAGTGCGTCCTTGCATTGCTTTCAGGGAAGCCCCAAAAAGAATTATCCAGCCTCAGATCTTAACAGCACTGAGCAGGAGCCCCTGCCTCCCATGTTCTTCTCCAGTTAATGAGGACTTGGAAAGTCCACCCTCTGGTTTAAGGACACGGACCTCCACAGCCTCCACTGTCAGGAACGTGACCAGCTCCCCGGCAAAGGAGGGAGAAGGAGGCAAACTGTACACTGATTCCTGAATTCTGTTTGGAGGTGACACATAAAACGTTAAACCTGCCGGGCGCGGTGGCGCACACCTGTAATCCCAGCCGCTCGGGAGGCAGAGGCAGGAGGATCGCAAGTTCAAGAACAGAGGCAGTCTGTGTAACTTAGCAACACCCTATCTCAAAAAAGTAAAATAAGTGAGTAGGGGTGCAGCTCAGTGGTCCAGCACTTGCAGAGCATGCAAGTGCCAGGCCCTGGAGTTCAACCCCCAGTACCACAAAAAAAAAAAAAAAAAAAAAAAAAACTTTAAGCCTTACTCATATGAACGGAAGTAAGTCACATCCTAACCTCAGTGGGCAAGAAGTACAATGGATGGTTCTCTGGAAGGAAGAGGACCAGAAATATCAGTGAAAAGCCTGGATGACTTGCGCACAATGGATTGAGATACCTGCCTGGCGATTAGTCTTTGTGTGCATCTCCAATCCTTGTCTTGAAAAAAAAGAAAAAAAAAACGCTTACGGATTTGCTTCATATTGCTAAATTACCCCCAAGAGTGTGCACCATTTATGCTCCTGCCTACCAGCATCGTTGCACAAGTGACCAATTCATTTACTTGGGCCCTTGTAGAAACTAGGTGTTTTCATTTTTTAAGCTCTGTCAGTTTGAAAGGTAGGTATTACACTGTGTGTTAAATGCAGCATTTTGTACCCCCTGCATTGCATTTTTTAAGACATGGTCAAGAAAAAAACAGTCAGTCTAAGACTTTCTTAGGCTACCAGCTCAGATTCTTGTAGGGATGATCTGTGTGCAACGGAAGCCTAGTGCATCTGGCCAGATATTTGAAAGCCTGCAAACTGTATCAGATTTGCTGAACCCTGATCCTGGAAAAGAAACAGATCAGACCGGGGG
>VMDO01008866.1:0-80885 GCA_007922755.1 Pedetes capensis
TCTATCTATGTTTTATTGACTACGCAAAAGCATTTGATTGTGTGGATCACAGCAAATTATGGATAACACTTCGGAAAATGGGAATACCAGAACACCTAATTGTGCTCATGAGAAATCTGTACATGAACCAGGAGGCAGTTGTTCGAATAGAACAAGGAAACACTGAGTGGTTTAAAGTTGAGAAAGGTGTGCGTCAGGGCTGTATACTTTCACCCTATCTCTTCAATTTATACGCTGAGCAGATAATCCGAGAAGCTGGACGTTTTGAGGAAGAACGTGGCATCAAGATTGGAGGAAGACTCATTAACAACCTGTGTTATGCAGATGACACCACTTTGCGTGCTGAAAATGAAGAGGATTTAAAACATTTACTGATGAAGATCAAAGATCATGGCCTTCAATATGGGTTCCAACTAAACATCAACAGAACAAAAATCCTTAAGACTGGGTCAGCACGCAACTTCACATTAAATGGAGAAAACATTGAGGT
Organism: Pedetes capensis; assembly: GCA_007922755.1. Lineage (NCBI taxonomy): Eukaryota > Metazoa > Chordata > Mammalia > Rodentia > Pedetidae > Pedetes > Pedetes capensis. The sequence continues at coordinate 491 of VMDO01008866.1, forward strand.
TGTCCAAGATTTTACTTTGCTTGGCTCTATAATCAACACCCGTGGAAGCAGCAGTCAAGAAATCAAAAGACACATTGCTCTAGGAAAAGCTGTGGCAAAAGATTTCTTTAGAGTATTGAAAAGCAAAGATGTCACATTGAAGACGAAGGTGCGTCTGACTCATGCCATGGTATTTTCAGTGGCATCATATGGTTGTGAAAGCTGGACATTGAACAAGAGAGACAAAAAAAGAATTGGTGCTTTTGAATTGTGGTGCTGGAGATGTCTATTGAATATACCATGGACTGCCAAAAGAACCAACAAATCTGTCCTAGAGGAAGTACAACCAGAGTGCTCCTTGGAAGCAAAAATGGCCAAACTGCGTCTTATATATTTCGGACATGTAGTCAGGAGAGAACAATCCCTGGAGAAGGACATCATGTTTGGAAGAGTGGCAGGTCAACGCAAAAGAGGAAAACCCTCCACCAGATGGATTGACACAGCGTCTGCAACAATGGGCTTAAACATAAATGAGATCGTTTGCCTGGCACAGAATTGGCAAGTGTTTCGATCTGCTGTACATAGGGTCGCTATGAGTCAGACTCGACTCGACGGCACCTAACAACAACAACAAGATACTTAACCACAGTAAGATGTGATATGAAAGCTTGTATGCAGATGTTTCTATTAACATGCTCCTGTATACAATGCTACATGGATTTTATTCTAAGTAGAAAAAAAATAATCATTTCAATTTAGGACAACTCTTGCCAAGAAATGTGTACATTCAAGTAGCCCCCAGGTGGTTTAGCTGGGGGAAAAAATTTTCTTAATGTATTATTGGCAAATATTTTCATTTAAAGAAAGATTCAGTGGTGATATTACTGATATAATGATTCATCAACTCCAAGCTTTGAAAATATAATCATACTACTTCTATTAGGGCCTGCAGCCATAGCACTGTGGTTTCTGATCCCATCAGGTCTTGGAATCTAAGCAGTCAGGCCTGGTTAGTACTTGGATGGGAGATTGTCTGAGAGCACTAAGTACTATAGGCTTGGGAGAAGGACCCAGCAACCCACTCCCAAAAATCAATCTGTCATTGAAAACCCTATGAATAGCAGAGAAGCACTGACAATAGTGTTTCTCAGGTTGTACATAGGGTCGCCATGAGTCGGATACCAAATGGACAGCACCCAACAACAACAATCTCTGTTAAGAATTCAATCCTGTCTGATGCTCAGTAAACCTTAAAATAGACCATATGAAATTTCAAATGTTTTAATTTCCTACAAGTCCAATTCATATTTAAGAATATATACTGAAGGCAATCTTCAGATAGTGTGAAAGCTACTCTGTGGGAGATGCTTTTAAGAGCAGAAGAGGATGAAAGGGAATAAGGAAATGGCACATATGTGTGATAACTATTATGAGTATAAACCATGATATATATGTAAAGCCACAGAAACTGAGAATTAAACAATTCTGTCAAACGTGATTTTATCAAGGGAAGATAGCAGGCTTCTGGCTTATAAGGTGAAGAAGGATTCTTTAAATATCAAGTACTTTTTAGTGTACTTCATTAGGTCCTATTGTTCTAAAGAAAGAACAAGATTCATAGAAAGAAATTCCCAGGGGAATTTCATGAATGAGAAAAGACAAAAAAGAAATTCTGTAACTTTCTTTTATATAAGACCTAATGAGAAAAAGATGATACTTGATCATGTCAATTAATGTCCAATTGACTTTCTCATTGTATTTAAATAATCATAATTTTAATTAAGAGAGACAACTTGCCTGAATTTTGTAGAGCTACTACACCTGCTGCCGTTGATGCTACTTGTGCAACCAAAACACCATAGCCAAACTTTTTCTGTCTGTTGATCTAACATGAAGAAACAAGAGCAATAGGAAGAAATTTAAAAACACAGCATGTTTAATGTTTTATAAATGTTAAAGATAGTTACTACTTTCTTAAAATTAGAATACTAGACATTCCTTCAAGATGCTAATTGCAGCAAAACAAACCAAGAAACTAATAGCCAATGAGTTTGTACTAATAACATTTTTGACAATCTTATTTCAGATATGGGTTCTGATTTTAGTTCTCTTGACTTGGAACTAGTCACTTATCTCTCTTGGCTAAGTCTCCTTGTACATAAAATAAGGGACTTAGACCAGCTGAGGAGTCAGATTGCCTCCACCTTTAAATTGTATTGTCCTATTACTTTTCAGGTTGCCTCCTCATTAGTAAGTTTCCTCATTAATAAATCTCTATTAATGCCAGTGTCTTAACCATTTCTGGACAAATATTATCCAAAAGGAATGATAAATTTATTGTTATTTCTCTTAATCTGTGGACACTTCACAGCAACCTTTTTGCCATTTTTCTGTATTCTGTTTATTTTAGTCATTCCACTTCCATGGAAGTTACTAATTGCTAAAACTACTAGGACATTCAATCTCAACAAAACATACTGTTGAGACATTATCATTCCAACACAAAAATAAACATTTTTTGTATTTATACACATAAATATATGATAAAATAAGTATGACTTATATAGGACTTACCTTTGTAAAAGAGTTCATCAATTAGTGTAAAAAGCACAGCAAAATAAGAATATATTGAGCAGGTTCACATAACACCATCATAAAATTTTAGGTTATCGTGTATTTGACAGTAACATCGTACCAATACTCACACAAAATTAAAAGATTGAAATAGCTACATTACAATTATATTTGAGAGTAAATATCCCATCCATACAAATTATACTGGGATATGTTGACCCACTCATCTAAAAAAGTTAAATGGGCTTCCAAGGAATAAAAATAAGAATAGTTTCTTCTTAAAATGGCAGTTGTTTTCAGAGAGAACTTCAATTTTGTTCCTAAGGAAAAGCATTACCTAAATTCTAATCATTACTATATCAGTTTCTAGGAGTACTGTAAAAATTCTTAAATAACTTGTTATTTTACAAAGAATTATTACCTATGTATTCAGAATAAAGTACAGAAGTGAGCATATCTTAGCATAAATCAGAATACGGAAATATAGTAAATATATGCTCCTCATGAGACTTGGGCTAAAGTCATGTTGGCTTATAAAATGTTTGACTTCTAAGCTGTGCACTATGGCACACACCTGTAATCCCAGCGACTGGGAGGCTGAGGCAGAAGAATGGCAGCTTTGAGGACAGAAGCAGGCTGGCACATCTTAGTGAGACTCTACCACAAAAGAAATAAAATAGAAAAGTGGTTGGGAGTCCAGCTCAGTGGTGAAGACCTTACCTACCAAGCACAAAGCCCTGGGCTTACCCCCTACTACTGCAAAAATAAAAGAAAAAAATGTTTGATTTCTAGATAGAGCTAACCATTCAGAATTTATGCTTTTAAATAGTCCATTAAAAAGATCTATTTTAATCTCAAGGTTTTAAAATATAAATTGTACATGCAGTTTTAAAAGCAAAAATGTAATTAAAAAGAAACTAAAAACCATGGAAAAAATTAAATTTCTCCAATTTTCTATTGTTTACATCTTTATAATCATACCTTCCTTTTCCATTTTTTATTAGCCACAGTCTCTACTTTCCTCAATTTACAATCCATTGCACTGCAGCCTGATGGCACAGAAGCTCAGCAAGATAAATGCCTATCCTTTTGCTTCTTGCCTTCATCCACAATAACCAAAACAGCACCCTACTCATTAATCACTTGAACTGGCCCTGCTGATTCAGATATCAGTGGGCACATGGGCTTGCCAAATTTACACTAACTACTGAAAAAGAGGCAGAGAAAATTACCAGAGAAGTTAAACATTCTTTACAAAACAAGACACAATCTTTGCATACACTATCAAAGACAAGAAATGAGAAATGTGAGTTTTAATCTTGTTTCAGTCAGTACCAATCCAATTACTATATCTGTAAAATAGATCATTTAACCTGGGTCCCCTTTCTCTTCTGAAAAGTTAAGAAGATGGCAGAGCCTACCTACATCCTTACAAAATAACTGAGGATCTAAATAATGAAAATGTCTTGAAGAGCATAAAGTACCATTAAAGCAGGAAAATTATGACAATGAAGATGGTAAAGAACTAAATTATAAAGTTGTAAATTATTGAAGTCAAGAGAATAATTTCTGTGAAAACCACTAGTGTGATGCAAAAGACTAGGTTTTAAAATTTATGAACACAAAAATGACATCTAATTCTTGGTGTATTATCAAAAGCTGTGACTGAAGCTGGGCTCAGTGGCACATGCCTGTATGTAATCTCAGTGACTCTGGAGGCTGAAGCAGGAGGATCGCAAGTTCAAGCAAGAGGCAACCTGTATAACTTAGAGAGACCCTGTGTCAAAATAAAATGTAGCAAATGGAGTAGGGGTGCAGTTCAGTAGTAGTGCATTTCAAAATCATGCTGAGACTCTGAGTTCAACCCCTAGTATTATAAAAAATAAACAAATAAAAAGCTGTGCCTCCATGGTCTGAAGTATCTAAATGAAAATGAAAATATCTTTGAATTGCTTCCATGTTTTCAAAAATGAAAAACAAAACCAGAAACCTAAATAGTTAACTAGTACACAAGGAGAGATTCAAACTCATCCGCAGATGAATTCCAAATACACACAGTGTGTATGTCAGCATAAAAATGCTGAATAAATTCTATATATTCTAAAAGAAGTATATATATCCATGGGTATTACATATGTCAAATACTTTACGTACAGGGTGAAGTAGAATTAACAATCGGGATTACATTAAAATAAAATGAATAAAACAAAAGAGGAATCTTGCAATGTTGAGGACAGCATGCCATAGACTGAGGCACAGAAATAACTAAATTCTCCATACTCAAGGTCCATTTTAATAAAACAAAATAGAAGCACTTGTCTGCAGATACAAACTTATTATCAAAAGCCCATTAGCTAATATAAACACATCTTATTCAGGAAATGATGATTACGGTCTTCTCTCTGGAACTATTTATTCAGCATATTCAGTACAGGCAGAGACAACAAAAAGGATGTATTGGTTTTCTTAGATATTCAAACAAATTAAGGAAATTAGAATTGAATAGAGGGGAGAAAAGAGTACTTGCCATCAGCCAAACTAATAACATCAAAATGTAACAGCTGCCAGAGATGAGAAGAAAAAAAAAAAAAAAACACACTTTTAAACTAAGAACATATACCACACCTGATCTTAGCCAAAAGGCCAAGGAGCTTAAAAAAAAAAAAAATTAATAGCATACATAAGATCCTAAAAAGCCCAGAAATCTAGGGATATTTACTATGAGAGAGAAAAAAAGCCAAATACAACTTAGTGACTTCTGACCATCTGATTAAAGACTGAAATATATTGTAAATTTTAGTTGACAGAATTCCTCTATAGGTAATTTTATCTTTCAAAACACTGAGGCCATCATTGACATGTACATTTAGACTCAACAGTTTTTTCTCTGTAAGTTCTACTCAGTTTCAGTGCATTCAAATATTTGATATTATATTTATAAAACATTCAGATGATTAACTGCAATTCTATAAACACAGCCACAGACACCAATATCAACTCTAATGCTTTCCTGAAAAAAAAATTCAAGTATTATAAGGCCATATGGTTTTTTAATTGAAACTTAAGCTCTTCCTGCACAGAAAACAGAAGGATATTCTTTTTTTAGTGCAATATGGTTTGAAACACATTTTATCTTTAATGTCATGCTTTTTTACATGATAGATAATTCTTTTAGAATTTACCTGGAAATCATAACAAGAAGGATATTCTTAATGACTTTTATTAACAACAAAAATTCCTTTTGCCTATGTCAGATGGTAATTCATACCTGAAATTGTTTGGCATACTGGTTGAACATAAATATCACACATTCATTGATGATGCCTGTTCTTTGAAGTAGTAGTAATCCTTTGGGAGTGGCAGCAAAATGTAGTAAATCATCTAACAAATTGTCTTCCCAAGCCATGCTGAAACAGGTAAAAGGTAGAGCTGTCTTTAATACAGTAAAACTAAAAAAAGATAATGTTTCAGTTCAACATTGCCAATAATTGTCTATAGCCATACCTCCCTGGCATCCGATCTCATCAGATCTCAAAAGCTAAGCAAGGTCAGGCATGTTGAGTACTTGGATGGAAGATCCCCTGGGAGTGGGCTTAGGAGAAGGACCCAGCAGCCCACTCCCGAAAAAATCAGGCATCGAAAACCGTATGAATAACAGAAAAGCACTGACAATAGTGCTGGGCAGGGTAGTGTTGGGTAATGTTTCGTTCTGTTATACATAGGGTTGATATGAGTCCCACCCAACTTGATGGTATCCAACAACATTGCCAATGATTAAAGAGAGAGTACACATATGTTGCAAAGTACTCAGCAAATCTTTTAAAATATTAAAATAAGGGTTTATTTGAACTATTTTATTCATGTATCTTCTATATAAATAATTTTCCTTCACTGAATGAATCATATTGACAGCATATGTCAACATTTCAAATTTTTATTTATAAAAATATTGGTGAGGTATAGAGTAAGAAGTTATTTGCTATACCCATTATGCAACCATTAAATCACCTTTGCTTATACTCATCATCTGCGTGGGAGCAGGAAGTGACCACAGTGGGGGCCGGGACCATGTGCCTGTGGAGTGCACCAATAGACTAGCCACTGTCAGTGCGGCTGCCTCCCTCCTGTTGTGGCAGGGCAGTTGCACTGCACGACTTTGACATAGACACAAGGGCACACAGGCACTCGGACCCCAGATTCACCGGGGGGTGGGGGGTATCCAATATTGTCTCACTGCACCGAGGACTCAGCTAGAGTCCTCCCCACTGAAGTGCAGGAGCAGTGAGAACACGATGGGATTCAAAACACCCAAATGGGTAGACAGCCCGACATTAAGATCTCACTCTCCCAGACATCTGTTCCCGCCATAGGCATTGGGGCTGTGCTCTCTGAGCTGGGATCAGAGCACCCGAGCTCCATGGGGGAGGCAAAATTCTCAGAAGGCCACCACAGGTTGCACTGCCTCTCTGCCACTACAACACGGGTGGAGCATCCCTCAGGGCAAATCTCTGAGAGCGTCCAGTGGCCCGAGAGACTGCGCGACTATCCGCCATCTCTACCCGGCGGAAGGAAGCTGCCCAGAAGCCCAGACCCCTAAGTAGTCTGGCTTCCAACAAGAGAGTGGGTAGGGAAAATCCCTTTCCCTGCAGCAGAACCGAGAAATCCCAAACTAAAGCAATCCTCATCGCTCACAAATATTTTCACAAGAGAAAAATGAAGACAGATCTATAGACAGAGACGCCAGTAGGATGAAAGTTGAAAGAACCTGCACGGCTTCCGCTGACACCAGCAGACGGGAAGGAGTCTACAAAATACGGCCAAAAACAGCTGCCTGAAGGCAGGACCCTCTGGGAAGGTTGATGACTGCTGTGGATAGTAGGAAAACCATTCTAGCCTGAGCTCTCTAGTATATTCTACTGCCTTATTCACTTTACTATTCTGATACCTCTTGTGAGAGTATACAGGGTTTTTTTCTTTGTATTTATCTTTGTTTTATTATTTTATATTTAAATTTCTAATAGTCTCTCTTTTCTCTCTCCTCTTTTTCCCTCTCCTTTCCCCATATCCTCTCCCTCCTCATCTCCCAGTAGATAAACAGAGTCTGCTGCATCCCTAGCCCCCAGCCCCATTGGAATAGTGAATTGGAGAGTGAGAAACTGAAGTGGAGAGTCCAAGGCACAGAAAAAAGAGTATAACAAGCTGATGGTCCCCTGAACCTAGGAGAACCAACTAAAAACTGAGCTCATTTCAAGGCGGGTAGGGCTGGTAAACCAGAGTGAGAGCTCCATAGACTAGACAACTGAAGACTCATGGTATACGCATTAGACCAATCAGAGACTGGGATCTCAGGGGTCAGGGGGAATCTGAAGGGAGAAGTATTGAATACAGAACCTGCACCAGATCCTTGTCTAGAGTTCTGAAGCTGCAAAATACAGGGTTGGGGAGTGAGAATAAAGTGCTAGAGATTCATCATCACCCAAACTCAAAGGAACCACAGAGGGAGAAGTTCTTCACACTTGGAGGAGGTGGAACCTAATTCCCAGACCAAATAATGGGCAAGCAACATCCAGAAGCTACAAGAAACACAAGGGGCAAGCTGGATGTGAAGACTCCACAGATGGAAGCCTCTTAACAAATAGCCCCAAAGAATCTCAATTTCTAGGGATCTCTGAATTAGAATTCAGTTTTGGTTATTAGTATGCTAAGAGAAATCAAAACTAACACCACCAGCACCCTCGAAATCCTTGAAAAGAAGTTATCTCATCTGGAGTCTGTCCTCTCCTCGCAGCTAGAAATGATCAGGAAAAACCAAGCGGCAATCCTTGACATGAAAACCAAGCTAAATGAATTAAATTCTGCAAAAGAATCCTCTTCATTGAGACTGGATGAGGCTGAGCTACGAATTTCAGACTCTGAGGACTCAACCAAGAAATTAAATACACACAGTCAAAAATGGAAATAATGATGAAAGAATTTTAAAAAAGATTTCCAAGAAGCCTCAGATAGAATGAAAAAATGAAATTTAAGAATGTAGGGTTTCCCTGAAGGAAATGAAAGGTCCACCAGAGGATTAGGAAATCTAGTTCATGACATCCTCAAGGAAAAATTTCCAGAGGTAATTCAGGATCTGGATACATACACAACAGAAACATTCAGCACCCCACCCAGAGTAGACCAAAACAGATCCTCCCCATGACATATCATAGCACAAATGCTTACATTAGACACCACAGAAACAATTCTCAAAGCAGCCAGGGAAAAATCCTAACTAATATTTTAATGGGTTTTCCTTTAAACAACTGCAGACATCTCCACATCAACACTGAAAGCTAGAAAGGCCTGGACATAGATAATTCACATTCTAAAAAAGAACAAATTATAACCAAGAATACAATATCCAGCAAAGTTATCTTTGAAAATAGATGGGGAATATAAGACACTCTGTGATATTCACAAATTCAAATGATATGCAACCACCAAACCAGCTTTACAGAGGGTCCTCAACCAGTTACCACATCCAGGTGAGATAAAACAACCCTACATAGAAGATCAAAGAATTGAAGAGTTGACATGAACGGAAACCAAGAAAGAAATAAAGCAACTATGATTCAAAAACCAGCAACATGTAATGATGGGATGCATAACAATAGATACTTTTCAATAATCACTATTAATGTAAATGGTCTTAATTCACCAATTAAGGGACAGAAACTGGCTAATTGGATGAAAAACAAATCCTCAATATGTAGTATTCAAGAAACTCATCTAACTCACAAAGACTGCAATAGATTGAGAATTAAGGGCCGGAAAACAATATATCAAGCAGAGGAAACAAAACAGATGTTGCAATGCTAATATCAGGTAGATTAACTTCCAATCCAAAACTAATTAGAAGAGACAAAGAAGGACACTACATATTACTAAAAGGAACAATCAACTAGGAACCAATAACGCCACTAAATATATATGCTCCAAATACTGGAGCACATAACTTTATAAGACAAACTCTACGGGACATAAAGAACTTTATTGGACCAGACACAATAATTATGGGAGACTTCAACACCCCACTTTTGTCAAGAGACAGGTCATCAAAACAGAAAATCAACAGAGAAATGACATGCCTAATCTCTACCCTAAACCAATTGGATCTCACAGATATATACAGAATATTCCATTCATATGATGAGGAATACACATTCTTCTCAGCTCAACATGGGATGTTTTCCAAGATAGACCATATGTTAGTCCACAAGAATTCCCTCAATAAATACAAAAAGTAGAAATTATCCCCTGTTCTTTATCAGACCACAATGGAATAAAATTTGACCTCAAAAGAATAATTCCAGAAATTTTACAAACTCATGAAGACTAAATAATACACTGCTGAATGACCAATGGGTTGTTGAAGAAATCAAAACGGAATTTTAAAAATTCCTGCAATCAAATGATAATGAAAATACATCCGACCAAAACATATGGGATACAGCAAAGGCATTTTAAGAGGGAAGTTTATAGCATTAAGTGCCTTCATCAAGGCACTTAATTAGAATCAAAAAGATAATTCAAAAAAAAATAATGGGACTAAGAGCTGGTTCTTTGAAAAGATTAACAAAAAAGACAGTCCTCCAGCCAATCTCATGAAAAAGGAAAGGGAAAAACCAACATAGTAAAAATTAGAAATGAAAACGGGACCATAACCACCAACTACAATGAAATACAGAAAATCGTTAGGGACTACTTTGAGAGACTGTATTCCCCAAAACAGGAAAATACAGAAGAAATGGATAAGTTTATTAACACATATGACTTACCAAAACTAACCCCAGAAGACATAAGTGACCTAAACAAGCCCATTACATATGCTGAAATAGAAAAGGAAATAAAAAGTCTCTCAACAATGAAGAGCCTAGGACCTGATAGGTTCACAGCAGAATTTTACCAAACTTTCAAAGAAGATATAATACCTGTCTTCCTCAAATTATTTCAAAAAGTACAAAAGTAGGGAACCTCCCAAATTCATTCTATGAAGCTACCATCACCCTGATACCTAAACCAGGAAAAGATTCATCTAAGACAGAGAATTATAGACCCATTTCCCTATGAACATAGATGCAAAAATCCTTAACAAAATCCTGGCAAACCGCATCCAGCAACATATTATAAAGATTGTTCACCATGACCAAGTGGGATTTATTCCTCAGATGCAAGGCTAATTCAATATATGGAAATCAATTAATGTAATCCAACATATCAAGAGACTGGCAAACAAAAATCACATGGTCATCTCAATTGATGCTGAAAAGACCTCGACAATGTCCAGCACCTTTTCATGATAAAAACTCTGGAGAAGATAGGCATAACAGGCAAATACCTTAACATCATAAAAGCCATCTATGACACACCTACAGCCAACATTATATTAAATGGAGAAAAAGTGAAACCATTTCCTCTAAGATCTGGAACAAGACAAGGATGTCTACTCTCTCCTTTTCTATTTAATATAGTAATTGAAATCTTCACCAGGTCACTCAGACTAAACAAAGAAATCAATACAGATTGGCAATGAAGAGGTCAAACTATCATTATTTGCAGATGACATGTTACTTTACCCAAAAGACCCCAAAACCTCACCAGAAAACTTTTAGATCTAATCAACTCCTTCAGCAAAGTGGCAGATTACAAAATTAACACACAAAAATCAATAGCTTTCCTTTACACCAACTGTAAGCAGGAAAAGAAAGAAATTACAGATACAATACCTTTCATGATAGCCCACCAGAAAATCAAGTACCTTGGAATCAATCTAACCAAAGACCCTACAGACCTCTACAAGGAAAATTTCAAAACATTAAAGAAAAAACTAGCAGAGGACATTAAAAAATGGAAGGACATTCCCTACTCCTTGATTGGTAGAATCAATATAGTAAAAATGACTATCCTACCAAAAGCAATTTACAGATTTAATGCAATCCCCATTAAAATTCCATTGACTGGCTTTACAGAAATAGAAAAAATGATCTAAAAAAAATTCATATGGAATCACAAAAGACCACGTATAGCCAAAACACTCTTAAGCTGCAAAACTAGTGCAGGTGGAATCACAAACCCTGACTTTAATCTATACTACAAGGCAGTGGTAGCAAAAAAAGCTTGGTACTGGCAAAAAAAAAAAAAAAAAAAAATAGACCAATGGAACAGAATAGAACATCTAGAAATACCTCAACACACCTATAGCCATCTAATTTTCAACAAAGGAGCAAAACAAGCAAATTGGAAAAAGGATAGCCTTTTCAATAAATGGTGCTGGGAAACATGGATATCTGCTTGCAGAAAAACAAAAACTGACCTGCATCTTTCAATATGCTCAAGAGCTAACTCAAAGTGGACAAAAGACCTCAACATAAAACCACAAACTTTAAAATTAATAGAAGAAAAGATTGGCAATACACTCCAACATATAGGCATAGGAAAGCATTTCCTTAATAGGACTCTAATTGCTCAAGAAATTGCAACAAGAAGAGATAAATGAGATTATGTGAAATTAAAAAGCTTCTGTACAGCAAAGGAAATAATCAACAGAGTCAAGGAAATCCCCACTGAAGGGGAAAAAATCTTCACATCATATACATCAGACAGAGGACTAATTTCCAGAATTTATAAAGAACTCAAGAAAACAATACCCAAGAAAAGAAATAACCCAATACACAAATGGACAAAGGACCTGAACAGACAGTTCTCAAATGAAGAGGCCTGTAAAGCCATGAAACACATGAAAAATTGCTCAATTTCCCTAGCAATTAGGGAAATACAAATCAAAATAATGCTGAGCTTCCACCTTACTCCAGTAAGAAAGGCCAAGATCTATAAAACAAGTAACAAATGCTAGTGAGGCTGTGAAGAAAAGGGAAACCTCTTACACTGTTGGTGGAGCTGTAAATTAGTCCAACCACTTTGGAAGTCAATATGGAGGTACTTTAGAAAACTAAAAATAGATCTACCATCTGACCCAGCTATAACACTATTGGGAATATACCCAAAGGGAGATGAGTCATCACACCACAGACACCTGCATCTCCATGTTCAATGCAGTACTTTTCACAATAGCAAGGATATGGAATCAACCAAAGTGCCCATCAACAAAAGAATGGATAAAAAAATCTATGGATAAAAAAAACTATGGTACATATACACAATGGAATACTACTCAACAATCAATAATGTCATTTGCAGCAAAATGGATGGAACTGGAGAAAATTATTTAAGTGAATGAACACAAGCTCAAAAAGAGCAATACCACATGTTCTCATTCATATGTGGGAGCTGAATCAAACTTAAAATAAGGAAAAAATCCTATACATAAATTGGAACATAATAAAAAGCTAAAGTCAACTTAACGGAGAAGGGGAAATTTAGGGTGCAGAAAGAACAAGGGAGGGATCTAGCAAAAGGAGGAGATGATGGGAGAAGACAGGAGGGGGAGGGAGGACAAGGAGGAGCAAGGAATGAGAGAGAGGGTGACCTCAAAGTAAAGAGCCCAACTTTAATAGTTCGGGAAATAATTATAATAATAGCAATGATACCAAAGAATGGTAATAATACAAATGGGCTAGATTATTCATGTAATACTACTGACAATGTAAAAAGATAGATCACTATAGAAAAAAGTTTGGACCTAAATCATAATTTGGATGCAAGGTTATATAGAAAAATAATCCCACCAAAAGACATGCAATGTAGAAGAGAGGTCTTTGGTGAGGGGGTGGAAGAAGGGGGAGAAGGTTCACAAGAGGGTAAGGGGGAAGTTATCTGTGCAACGTACAATAAAACGCATATATGGAAATGTCACAATGAAATGCATGTCAGAATGAAACACATTAAGGTATACATTAAAAAATTACAATAAAAAATAATAATTAAAAAATTTTGAGAAAAAGTGAATTGGTCTCTCGCTCCTAGAGCCTGGATACACTCTTCTCCTGCCTTAAGTAATCAGAACTACACTCTCTAGCCTTTGGACTCCAGCAAACCCTCAGATCTTCAAGCTTTTAAACTTGGACTGAGCAGTGTTATCAGCTTCCCAATGTCTCCAACTTCAAAATAGTTTGTTGTGGGACCTCTCAGCTTCCCTAACAATGAGGCAATTCCCCTAATAAATCCTCTCTTCTCTCATTTATCTCTACATAAATATATCCTACTATAGCGCGCGCTCTCTCTCGCCCTCTCTCTCTCTCTCTCTCTCTCTCTCTCTCTCTCTCTCTCTCAAAAGCCCAAATAACAGACAATAATATTAAGGGTTTCCCCTCGCATCAAGTTTCCATGAGCACATCATTCAGTCTGACATTGCCTCTATCTATCGAACAACCTACTCCTGCCCTCCCCATGGAAGAGGGAGGAATATAGGAGATTTGGAGATTTGGAGGATGATCTCCTCCAAATTGGATTTGGATGGAGATTTGGATGGAGGAGGAAGATGACCCTTAGCATACCCAACTAAACAATGCCTGTCCCCAAGTCTACTTCCTTTATAGGATCCAGCTACCCAGAAAAGCACATATTCTGTTCTGCTCTTCTATGCAGCTATGTTTGATGCCAGTAAGTTCTGCCTTTAGAAGCCTGTGGCTATGCACTGCCAACTGTGACTGGACCAAATTTTTCTAATTCTTGAGATCAATGTTTAGAAGGCTGTGTTATTCAGAGTTTTGATTTACCTGACATCTTTATTTCTGTCAATTGGTTCAAATTTTATAAGTGATTAAGTGGAGTATAATTTATTAGCTTCCTTACACTTTAACATTATAAAGTATTACTTAACAGTAAAATAAAAAATTGTGGTACTGGCAGGCTTAATACAAGGCATCCCACATACAGGCAAGTGTTGTACCACTGAGCTGCACCCCCAACCCCCTTTTTTATTTTTTTTTATCTTGAAACAAGGTCTTGCTAAATTACACAGTCTGCTTCTGGCCTAGAATTCTTAATTCTCCTGCTTCTACTTCCCAAGTTCTGGGACTGCATGTGCCACTGCACCCAGCAATAGTAAACTGTTAAATACATTAATCATGTTCCACATCATTTCTGGCCTATTGACCACAATGAAATAACCCACCTCTCCCTTTTATTACACTACTGATATTCATGTATGCTTTATAACTCAGGTCAACAGAATTCTACTGAGAAGACTTCACCATCTAGTTGGATCACAATGGACCCTATGTAACTCATAAATTTAGCAGACTATATTGTCATGCTGTATTCACTTATGTTCTACATTGCATGATATGCTTCCAAAGCTCTGTATGTACCCTCTGAACTTAGCAGAGCACTTGGCCCAATAAATGAATGAAGTAATATATATGTGAATGAAAGAATGAAAATGAAAAGTGACAAACCATAATAGAGAATTTCAAGTGAAAGGGAAAAAACTAAAAATTACAGGAATTTTTTACCCTCTCAATGCAAAGAAAAAAACACTAGTTGATATACTAGTGTTTGATAACTATATTACAAAAATATCAAATTTACACAGAATTGACTGTTTGTTGAATAATTACATTGTTAAGGAAATACAAAACATTTCAGTTAACTGATTAACTTGTTATGTGTGTACCTACCTTTAAAAAAAGAAATTCAAATTAAACTTCATCATTTCTTTAATGAAGAATATAACCCTTACAATTCACCTCAATAATTATCGTTTTAGACAATGCCAATGCTCAATTATAAAATTATTTTATTGTGTTTTATTTTATTTATGTGGTACTGGGGGTTGAACCCAGAGCCTCACACTTGAATGCTTTGTGAGTGCTTTACCACTGAACTGCACCCTCAGTCCATTTTTTTTACTTTTTGAGACAAGGTCTCACTAAATTACACAGACTGCTTCTGGTCTCGAATCCTCCTGCCTCTGCCTCCCAAGTTGCTAGGATTACAGGCATGCACCACCAGGCCCAGCTCAATTATATAATTAAAACAAAACTCAGGAACATATGTTACTAGATCTTAGTTTTAAAAATGGATTTTCCAAATGATGTATCTGAATGAAAGCTAAAAATTCTTTGGGTGTTTGGTCCATTTTTATACATCATTATGTGTCTATGGAGAAAGTAATTAAATTAACAGTCTAAAACAAGTGGCAATTGATATATTAATGTGCAAAATATTCTTTTGGATATGACTCCATATTTAATTGATAATTGTAAATAAACACAGTAAAGTATAATATAAATGCTTAAATAATTTTCAAATGTGAAAACCTAATTAAAATGTACTCCTACCACATTTTGAAAAAATTATAAGTATAAATTTCACTGGCATTTGAAAACATTTTACTTCTACTGACTACTCCAATTAATTTTCTAATTTTAGTATTTTGTAAGACTCCAAGTTTTCTGGAAACATAATACGTCAGGTTTCCTAACCCAAAATGTAAATACACAATGAAGCAAGTATAATAAATGCTGCTACATATTTTAAAATGTTACAAGTATCACATAATCTCCAAAATTCCTCTGAACTGTAACTTTTCCTTGAACCTGTATGTACACATTTACCTTCATTTAACATTTTTGTCATAGTATTCTATTACATTTTAACCATTTTAAAATTATTTCAGCAAATATAATAAACAGATGACTAACAATTATACTTACAGGTTTTGGAATTCCTGGCTTACTGATGAAACAGAATCAGAACCCTCGACTGGGGTAGGAATTCTTTCTGATAGTGAACTTGTCTAAAAAATAACAGATTTACATTATTTTTTTTCTTGCTGACAGCATTACTCATAAAATGTTTTATAATAGCTGCATTTGTTTTGATTTTTAATAAAATTAAAATAAAAACTTACCTCAAAAAGTAAAATATTGGTTATTAAATATTATAAATAGTATGTAAGTGAGCCATATAAAATGAGGTTAAAAGAGTTATTATACTGACATATGCACAATACATGGTTAATGCACATTATATTCTTCAAGATCCATAACAAAACACTGTTTTCTCTAAAAAAATTGTTCAAAAATAACTTGCAAAGAAGAATGTTAGTATATGCAAAGAGAAATTATCTAAAGCTTCTCCTACCAGAAGACTTTGTAGTGCCAGTTAAGGCTTAGAATCTTGTTCCACTAAGAGGAGGTAGTAAAGTCTTCCTATGCCCAAGTAAGAACCATTATGCCTCCTGAGTATTAAGATGCTAAAGAAGTCATGCTTGCCCCAGTAAAATGTTTTATTCACACTATGTTACTATACTGATGCCTATAATTGATTTATAAACATTTGCAGGGAAGAAAAAGGAAGCTTGAAAATACTCACCTTCTTCCATGCCTTTGCTATAGATTCATGCAAACTATAAGGAAGTAACAGTTGCAAGCCTTCACATGTACCATATATTTGACGACAAACAGAAATAAATGCTCCTTTAACCACAGGCAACATTTCTGATGCAGAGAAAGAAGAAATATCTTCATCGAGAAGTTTCTTTGAAAACTGGGCAATTATATGAGCACCTGTAGGACTAAAAGATGATATCTAATAGTAATCCCCAAGTCGTATAGTTTTGACTTCATAAAGCAGTATCAGAAAGGTTAATCTTGTCAAAACTCATTTGTTTAGTTTCTTTATAGTTACCCTAAGGAGCTTTTCTCAGACAACTCAATGTTCCTGTTCCCACCATGAATAGATAACTAGTAATGAGAGAAGTTTCAGTGAAATACAGGAAAGAATATTCAAATAGAAAAAAAGCAACAAAACTCCACACACTTAAGGTTGTAGATGCCTGGCAGCCAGGGCCATATATTATTCTTGACTTTATAGTGAAAACATAGTCCTAAATTGTCTATCCTGAGCACTGCTGACACACGTCCCACACCATTAAAGGGAGTTAGATCCCCAGCTCAAAGTCTGAAACACTTGTACTAGTAATAAAAGGTAAGTAATAACAGCAAGTAAAAATGCTCACAATGTGCCAGGCACTGTTATATTTTAAATGTACTTATGTAATTCTTACTACAATTCTATGATACAAGTATATTATTCAATTTTCATGGATAAGGAAATAAAAATAAAGTTTACAGAAGTAACCCGCATAATATCACACACATAATACAAGGTAGAACAGGATATCCTAGGCTGTCTAACTCCAGAGAAACACACTTTTAATTATTTTCTCTAGCTTTACATTAAACATATAAAAACAAAAACAGCAGGCTGTCAATTGAATAGGGTACTAAATCTCCATCAATTGTTCATTCACCTTCAAGAGTTATATTTTGCCAGCATTGCCTTATTTATTCCCTGACTTTCCTCTGCACTATCAACATGAGTATTACAAGATAATGTTAAGTTTTTAGTGTACCTCTCTAAATAACAAGTTTCTATTTTAAATGCCAATCCCCCCACATAAAAATTATTAACTTCTTAATATCCTATCAGTCAGCTCATATCAAAATTTTCCTGGTTGTCTATCCTTAGTCATCAGGGAAATTCAAGCTAAAACTACACTGAGACACCATCTCACCCCAGTGAGAATGACTAGCATCAACAAATCAAACAACAAATAATGCTGGCGAGGATGTGGGGAGAATGGAATTCTACTACACTGCTGTTGGGAATACAGGTTGCTACAGCCACCATGGAAATCAGTTTTGAGGTTAATCAAAAACTAAAAAGTAGAACCATCAAATGACCTGGATATACCACTCCTGGATATATATCCCCAGGAATGTAAGTCAATATACCACAGAGGTATCTGCTCATCCAATTTTATTGCGGCATTATTCACAACAGTCAAGATATATCATCAATCTAGGTATCCATCAATAGACTGAATGGATAAGGAAATTGTGGTATATATATATACCATGGAGTTTTATTCAGCCATAAAGAAGGACAAAATTATGGCATTTGCCAGAAAATGGGTGGAACTAGAGATCATCATTTTAAGCAAAATAAGCCAGACCCAGAAAGACAAACATGACATGTTCTCTCTCATATGTGGATGTTAGACTTCAATATATATTCTGTATTTAAAGATAGAGGTCATGACAGTAGAAGGGACTATATGTTGTGGTTTTAGGTGCTGTCGAGTCATGTCTGACTCATAGCGACCCTCATAGGGTTTTCAATGGCTACTTCCGATTGCATAGGGAGTGGATTGGGGCTGGGATTTAGCTCAGTTGGTAGAGCGCTGCAGTCTCTGAGGTCCCAAATTCAATTCCTAGCACCGCAAAAATGGGAGAAGGGCCTGGCAATCCACTCCCAAGGCAATCCCGAAACAGTCAGCCATTGAAAACCCTACAAGGTTCGCTATGAGTCGGATACCGACTCGAAGGCACCTAACAACAACAACAAGGGAGTGGATTGCCACATCTTTCTTCCATTTTTGCAGTGCCAGGAATCAAACTCAGGATCTCAGAGACTGTATAACAGCACTCTACAAACTGAGCTAAATCCCAGCCCCAGATGTGACTATATAGGGAAAGATAATGAGCTAAAGAAAAGGGGAGTGGGAACAAGAAGAAAGGGTAATGGAAGAAAGGAAAATTACATATTGTGTCCTTAAGGCAAAATCAGGCCATATATATAGATATACACAGAAAACTTGCAAGCAGAAGGGGAACCACTGGTGGGGAGGAATGTGAGGATGAGGGTAAAGTGAGGGTAATGGGGGGAGTTAACATGAGCAATGTACAATAAAATGCACATATAGAAATGTCATGAGATTTGCTGTGCACTAAAAATTACACTAAATAAAATTACACTAAAATAAACAAAAGAAAAAAAAACAATTCTCTTGGCTGTCTTAAAGACGTGTTTCTACAATACATTTTTGTCTAAATTAGAATTCAAGCAACTTCTGTAAAGTGTATTAGGATGTGGTTATTTACACCCCCTGTTTTCTTTTTCCTCATGCCAATGATTTATTCAGATAACTACTTCACCATGGTGTCATTTCACCTACTTTCCTATTTCCCCATATTTACTATAAAGTGATAATTAGATCTAGAGGCTCAATTAGAATTAAGCTCAACTTCTTTTTTTCTCCTTGGCAAACAGCTTAATAGGTGGTTTCTGCTGAGTACCTCTGATTGCATGAGGCACTTATCTGGTTGTTTAAATTTTGGTGCTGTTAAAAGTCAGTTGGTGAAATGGTACCAGCCTAATCTGAGACGAATTTCTCACCATGGACTTTTCACCTATGATTTTAGCCAACTATTGATGATCATTACCTAGATCCACTATTTCATTAGGAATTACCAAGTATGTTTTTTCTGATTAAATCAATTGTTTCCATTCACCAGCTAGGCTTCTTCCGTGAAGAACTTTTCCAGCATAACTTGTAAAAATAAAATAGTTTGTACAAGGTTGGAAAAATACTTGGATCTTTATCAATTTGCAAAGTAATGAGTTGGTGTTACTGCAACATCAGCAAGCAATTAATAAGCTCATTTTGTGTTTTTTTTTTTAATTTTAGTACTTTTTTAACTGATATATTTTACATACTTTATATAGTCCAATCCATTGCCATCATTTTTTGATGCTCAAATTGTGCTCAAATTGCTCATCTTAAGAGCATGGAATCCCCCTTCTAGTTAGCTCTGAGTTACTTTTGATACTACTCTATTGTTCTTAGTTTCCTTGCTTTCTGAAACTGAAAGCTATCCCAAGATCATCTTGCAGATTTTCTGGCCCAGACCTAGAAGCAGCCATTTCTTCAGGGCTTCCTGACACTTCTTAGAACAAAAAGCTACTGAAAGATCATAATATAGGTGCCAGCTCATTGTCAAAGATTTGTTATTACTTCTAGATTTTTAGCAGTAGTACTATGAAAAATGTGGTTTTTAGGAGAAAAATTCATAATTATTGCCATTATGAATTGCATATTCAAGTTAACTTTAATTTTATACTTTCATCTTTCTCTTATGTCAAAAATTAGTCCCTTATGACATAATTTACTTCTTTAATTATGCATAATAGTTTCAAAATAGCAAAGCCAATATTACTTCTAAACATACAATGACTGTAGCTTACAACTATTTTGAAGATTTTTAACCTCAGAATATATCCCACTAGAATGTTCAATAAAAATTGTCACTTGAATTTTCTCTCTGCATGAGTATGTCACTAACTTGATATGTTTACTTGCACATTCGTTTTGTAGTTTTTAAAAATTGTGGCTTTGTTTGCCGTTTAGTACCTAAAACAGCTACATGGTTCCCAAGTAAAATCTCAGTACAAATCAATATGCAATCCCATATATCTTCTCTCCATACATGCTTCTCCCCATTTTTCTCTTTCCTCTGAAACTAACCATTTCCATTAGTTTTCAGTTTGCTCACTCACAATTCCGTTCGGAGAAACAAAGTATTCATATTCTCCTATGTTATACAAAAGGCAGCATTCCATAAACATTCTTGTGTGTTTTTTTCACGTATATCTTAAAGATAACACCACAGGCAAGTCACAAAAATATTCCTAATTCAGCTACTCAGCGCTGCACTGCATTAACATAATTTAATGATTTAACCTCGTTACTGAACATTTGAGATTATTCTAGTCTCACTAACAAAAAATAGAATATGTACTTTTAACTATACAATGAAGATTAAGAAATCATTTCTGACATTTTGTGCTATATTTGTCTAACTTTAATGTGATAGATTTTCCTTAAAAACATGCAAGTCATAAAGATAGTGACTGGGAAAAATTTGACTACATATAAATTAATAACATTTAAATAGACAAAAAACTTAAATAGGGCTGGGTGGGGTGGTGCCCACCTGTAATCCCAGCTCTCAGGAGTTTAAGGCAGAAGGATCAGTCTGACGGTTGCCTGGGCTACACAGTAAGAATCTATCTCAAAAAATAAAACAAGAACAAAAACAAAAGCCAAAACACCAAAAAACAAACAAACAAAGAAACAAAACCTGGTATACAGGATTAAGTAATAACAGGAAATCTCAGAACTCATGACTAAGGGTTAATCTTCCTAATTTTAAAACTGAATTATATATTCATAAAGACCTACAGTTTAATATGAGAGATTGAACATATATACAACTGCTTGCTCACAAATACTACAAGTACAAAGCAAAAACGGTTTTCAGAAGGCAAAGAAGCCTTCAAAGATAAAGAGAATAAAAATGATGTGGTCATAAAATTTTGGAAACTGGAAAGCAGAAAAACACAGAACAAACAAGGACCAGGAAAACTTCAATCATCAGTCACAGTGTGAAAAATAAAATCAACCTAATTTATTTCAGGGCTGGGATTTAGCTCAGTTGGTAGAGCACTGAGCTGCAGTCTCTGAGGTCCTGAGTTCGATTCCCAGCACCTCAAAAAATGGGAGAAGGACCTGGCAACCTACTCCCAAGGCAATCCCGAAACAGGCAGCCATTGAAAACCCTATGAGGGTCTCTATGAGTTGGACACGACTCGACAGCACCTAACAACAACAACAACAATTTATTTCATGTCTGCAGCCGTAGCCCTGTGGCATCCGATCCCATCAGATCTCGGAAGCTAAGCAGGGTTGGGCCTGGTTAGTACTTGGATGGGAGACCGCCTGGGAACACCAGGTGCTGTAGGCTTGGGAGAAGGACCCGGCAACCCACTCCCAAAAATCAATCTGCCATTGAAAACCCTATGAACAGCAGAGAAGCACTGACAATAGTGTTTCCCCTGTTGTATGTAGGATCGCTATATAAGTCAGATACCAACTGGACAGCACCTAACAACAACAATTTATTTCATAGAACCTTGAAAAAGAAAACTCACAGAAATTGTAGCTACCAGATAGCTCCAGATTCGGGGGTAAAAGCAGGAATGAAAACAGAAAAGCTGCCTGAAAATAAGTTCAAGGAGGACTCTAGCCTCCAGATTCATTTCCAAATTGCATGCAGTCAGTCCAGGGTGCTTCTTAGAAGGCAGGCAGAGATCAAGAAATAAAGGAGGGTAGAAAGCACTGCAGCAGTAAATCAAATTTATCTACCAAACCTTGAGATCCATCACCATATTGAGGTAAGTATAAATACAAACAACAGGATTTTTAGACATGGAAACAAAAAAAGAAATCCAACTGTTTTGTGTAAATTAAAAGACATGAATCTTCAGATCAAAACTGTCCATGAAGTAAATAAAGTAGAATGACTCAACAAACAAACTTACAGAAAAAGAGCCAATAGGAAAACCAAAAGCTTCTGGGGGAGATGAAAGGTACTGCATAATGATGATAAGAGATGTTTGGGGAGATAAAACCATACTCAAGACCAAGGCAGCAACCAGTACTGAATAAAGTATCTTTAATTAGATGAAATGAATATAAGTTTTCTTATATTTGGGTATACTCAAAGATTAATCAATTAAGAGAGACCATGTGGATGATTTAGCAATTCAGTGAAAGCTAACTTCTTTAAAAATTGTAACAAATAAAGAAAATTGTTAACTCTATGGTGTGGAAGGGTGGTAAATTGTGAAAGAAAGGAAAAGTAAAAATGGTGTATTATATGGCTTAGCTGTGAAGCGTGTTTACAGCACTCTGGATACAATATGACTCAGACTACTGTACAACAGCATTTGTTTGTGTGGGGGGGCAGGAGGGGAGATAATTTGAAATTGAAATAAGTCAATGGATAATGCCCAATGGATAATGCCAAAACTTAAAAAAAAGTATTCTAAGTACATCATTTGTTGAAACAGAGATAAATACAAAATGAACCCCCAAAATAGCTGAAAGTTATCTCTTGAAAGCAGGAAAGGAAATCTACTTTTTTAATCATTGCATGTTTTTTCTATGTTATATATAACTTTTGAGTCAATAAAAAAATTTTTAAAGGAAAATGAGATAAAAAGGAATATTACTGTCAAGGAAATTAGAATAGCCAATAATTATATTTTAATGGAAACAATGAAATGCTCCACTTCATTGACAGACAAATAAGGATCAAAACAAGACCTCTCCCTCATCAAGTTGCCAGAACTCTTTCAAACTGATGGTGCAGTCCTGACAAGTATGTAGAAAGAAGGGTGCACCTCACTCTTGTCAGAGATTCTTCACAAGAAAGTAAAATTCCACGGTATTTTAGAAAGTAATCTGGCAAGACCGGGCACAGTGGTACACACCTGTAATCCCAGCAGCTCGGGAGGGAGAGGCAGGAGGATTGCAAATTCGAGACCAGAGGCAGTCTATGTAATTTGGCGAGACTGTCTCAAAAAAGTAAAAAAATAGACTGGAAGTGCAGCTCAAGGATCCAGCACTTGCAAAGCATGCAAGAGCGAGGCCCTGTGTTCAACCCCCAAAAAAGAAAGAAAAATAGAAAGAAAGTAATCTGGCAGGAACAATAGTGGTTGGAATGTACACATGGGCTGGGGATGCAGCTCAGTGGTATAGTACCTGCCTAGCATGAGTGAGATCCTAGGATGGATCTCTAGTGTCATAAAAAATAAACATACATGTCCTCACAGCCAGAAATACCATGTTCAGGATGATCCTACTGCAATTAAAAAGGCAACTATATATTAAGTGGCCTAATGGATAATTTTTTTCCAAATAATACCTGCAAAAAATGTATTTAGTGCCATGGTGAAAGCCTGTACTCCTAGCAACTTGGGAGTCTGAGGCCAGAAGCAGCCTTCACAACATAGTGAGACCTTGTCTCAAAAAAAGATTTTAATAGGGCTGGGAGTGCAGATCAGTGGTAGAGCACTTGCCTAGCCTGTGTGAATACCCAGGTTCAAGCCCCTTGTACTTCCAGAAAAAAAAAGAAAAACAAAAACAAAAACAAAAAGATTACAGCTTATAGAAAAGTGAAATGAATAACAGTAATGTTACCAGAGACAGGAGAGAAGAACTAAAAGTTCACTTATAATATTATTGCACTCCTGTGTTATAAATGACACTTTAAATAATATTACTTGAAAGAGAGCTTAATAAAACTAAAACAATGTTATTATTAATTACAACTAATTCTATTGTAAATGTGTATTACAAATTTAAGGGCAACTACTAATCAAAGTGAAAAGAAAAAAGAATTGATATACTAAGAGGAAAGAAAAAAATAGACTCTTATGAAACATTTCATCAAAGCCAGATGAGGCAGAAAGAGCGGGAGGCAGAAAGAGCGGGAGACAAAAGAACAAGGGCAAAAATACAAAGCAGTAATATTGTCAATATAAAATCCAATTGAATCAATAATTACTCTTTTCAATGTTTTAAATATATTATAAAGACTGTCCAAGTAGATTACAAAAACAAGACCCAACTATATGTTGATTACATGAATCCTACTTTAAATAAAGACAGAGAGAGAAAATATGTACCATGTTAATCACAACCAAACAAAAGCTGGAACAGCTGTATTAATTTGAGACAAAGAGCAAGGAAAATCAAGGTCAAAGGACATTAACTAAAAAAGGAGTCAATTTTCCAAGAGTTACAGCAATCCTTATCGTCTGTGCACCTAACAAAGCATCAAGGCATGTGAAACAAGAATTAACAGAAATATGGGGAGAACCAGCTGAATTCACTAATATAGCTGAAGACCCCCACACTCCTATTTTAGTAACTGTCACAGTAGAACTGAACATCAATCAACTGGATGTAACTGACATCTACTGTAAACTTTATGCAATAACAGAATTGGAATTGAATTATGTGAACTCACATAAAACATTCACTAGTACAATACAATTCTGATCTATAAAATATACCTTAAATTTAGCTAGGCATGGTGCACATGCCTATAATCCCAGCAACTCAGGAGACAGAGGCAAGAGCTTCATAAATTCAAGGCCAGACAAAGCCTGTGTAATTTAGTGAGACTGACTCAAATTAAAGTTGTGCATCACATCATTATAAGCACAGAGAAAGTCTAGAAGCCTAAACACTGAAGGGTTACCATTGGTTCAAGAGCCAGAATTAGGTGACAGCAGAGAAGGAAGAAAGGAAAATAGTTTCACTTTTGTGTACCTTTGTGTACTTTAATCAATCATGTGTGGTTTTAGACATCTGCAAGATTAAGTCTGAGGAAACAGATGAAAAAAAATGGGCAAGGGCGATCCTATCTGGAGCGAACTTTCCTTTTTTACTTTGTGATAAGATTATATTAAAGATCGTTTAACATGCAATTAGTGGTTAGTCAGGAAATCTAACCATAACTGAAACATTTATCTGGATTTAAAATGTAGGCACATACCTGTCTTCTTTGGACGAGTTCATATTTTCTCCATAAAGAAGTAAAGTAAGTCCTTCGTCTACAGAAGCAATTCTTGCCAAGATATCAGCTACGTGAATTAAAGCTGTTTCAGAGTAATTTGGAGCAGGCTGTACATTAAAAAGACAAATCATATGATTTTATGACACATCAAGGATGGTATGTAGTCTAATAGTTATATTATTGCAACAACAAAAAAGAAAAAACATTAATGAACTGTTTGGCTGTGAAATAAGATATGTGAATTAAATATATCATTAGGTTATATTCTTTTCCCAGTATAGTTGATGAAGTAACTATATTGGGTTTTTCACCCAAACCAGTTATTGAGAATTGGCACTTCTGTTATAGTTGTACATATAATTCTGGCTAACAAATGCAGTAGCTCACTATATTTCCACTGTGCCCTATACTTACACACTTCTTGTTCATTGTTGTTAGGTGCTATCTAGTTGGGTCCAACTCACAGCAACCCCATGTACAAGAGAACAAAACACTCTCCAACACTGCCATGCCTGGCACTATGTCAGTGCTTCTCTGCTGTTCATAGTGTTTTCAATGGCTGATTGTTTCTGGAGTGGACTGTTAGCACCTTCTCCCATTTTTTGTGGTGCTGGGGATTGAACCCAGGGCCTCAGTGTGTGTAGGGCAAGCACTCTATCAACTGAGCTAAACCCCTACCCCATTTTATCCATTATATATGGTGTCAAACACACTATCATTCTATCTAAGAGATATCACCTCTCACCTTGTTGGGTCAGGAGTGCCTTACATATGACTAAAGACAGCCAGTTCATAAGCTAGCCAATAGACAATGATGTTTCCCAGTAACAAAACAAACTGGACCAATGACATTTCCTCACTTTAAATGGAAGTACTAAAATGCCTTTAGCAACTTATAGGAAAATAGTATAAAACAAATATGAAATGGGAACTATGTTAATGCTGGAGCCTATTTACAATAATTCCTTTTCTTTCTGGGGTCTTTTTATTTCCTTGTATCAGCATGGATGTCAATATACATATTCTCTACAGTAAATTTAAGAATACTTTGTAACTGGAGCCGGGTGCCATGGTACATGTCTGTAATTCCAGCAACTCAAGAGGCTAAGGCAAGAAGATTGTGAGTTTGAGGCCAGAGGCAACATGTGAAAATCATCAAGATCCTGTCTCAAAAATAAATGAACTAGGGGTGCAATTCAGTGGTAGAGCACTTGCCTAGCATGCAGAAAGCCCAGGGATCAACCCCCGAGTATGGTAAAAAATAAATAAATAAAAATAAGACATTGCAACTGACACAATTTATATATATATATGGTAGGTCAGCTTAATAAATGATAAGCCAGTTATATAAAAACATAAGGCCAGGTATAGTGAAGTACACCCATTATTCCCAATGATGGTGAGGCTGAGGCAGGAGGATTAAGAGTTCTAGGTCAGCCTGGGCTATACAGGGAGACCATATCTGCCAAAACAAATAGTAGATATATAGATATAGATATAGAGATATATACCCACACAAACATCACCCCATTTTACCAGACATTCTTTCCATACAAAATATTTCTTAAAACAACCTGTTTACCTAAAATGTTTTTCTTCTCTCAAATATATTATTGTTGTTGTTAGGTTTCGTCAAGTCGGTATCCGACTCACAGCGACCCTACGTACAACAGGCAAAACAGTATTGTCACTGCTTCTCTTCTATTCATAGGGTTTTTGATGCCAGATTGTTTTTTTTGGTGGGGGGAGTGGATTGCTGGGTCCTTCTCCCAAGCCTACAGCAGCTGGTGCTCCCAAGGGGTCTCCCATCCAAGTACTAACCAGGCCCAAACCTGTTTAGCTTCTGGGATTTCAAATATATAAATATGTAAAAATATATATTTATACATATACACATCTATAAGATTACATATTTTATATATACATATATATCTAGATAGATACACACACACACATATATATATACACACACACACACTTTTTAAAAACTCTCTGTTCCTCATTTTAAGCATCTTTTGTTTGGAAACCTGTTTCTTCTATTAAAGCAGGCTCCTTAAGGGCAATAAATATGTCTTACTCAGTTCTATATTTGGAGTACCCAGTACACAGTAATGGCACCATAGTGGCTCAAGGAGTGATACTGGATGTCTTAAGTGAGATATTAAATGTCTACTATGTGGAAGAAGACTGGTCCTACTCTCAAAAGTAAGTAATTCAAATATAAATGCAATTACATAAGTATATAGTATGGGAATACAGGGAAGAAAACACCTCAGATTGCAAGAGAGAAAGGGTGAACATTTCAGAGCTAAACTCTGCTCTAAAGGGAGGAATTTTTCATGTGACGCAAGTTTAAGACTTTTCAGGATAAGGTCAAAGCATATAAAGGGAAGGAGGTAAAAATCACATTGTTTAGAAAATGAAAATGGAAAAAAAAAAAGAAAATGAACATGATCTGTTGTAACTAGTACATATGGTAAAGAAAATAGGGGACAAGAACACAGGAAACCTGGTAAATGTCAAGTTAAAAGCTTTGAAATTTGTCCAGCAAGGAACAACGAGGAAAATATGTGACCACCCATTAAAGTAAGGGTACAAAAGGAAGTAAAAACACTACAAAAAAGATATGAAAAGGCAAAAAATTTCAGCCTTTGGATATACACTAAAAGTTACTGCTGGCTTAAGCTTGATTGTACATTGCCTGTAATACCAGTAACTTAGGAGATGGAGGCAGGAGGACCTTGAGTTTGAGGCCAGAAGCAACCTGCTTAACTTATCAAAAACCTAACTCACAAGTTAAAAAAAAAATCAGCTAAGGGGTGCAGACAGTGCTAGGGTACTCGCAAGGTATGTTCAAGGCCCTGGGTTCAACCCCTAAATACCAAAAAAAAAATTTAAAGTCATTGCCAAAAAGGTTAGGTCACAGAAACAGCAGACTGTACAGACAGCAGCATAAGAAAGAGCATGAATTACCCCATTGTAAATGTTTGATTTTGAGCAAGTTATTCTTTTAGCCTCAACAGTGATTAAGTTATATAACGTAAAGAAGTGTCCTGTGAAAACTGTAAAAAGATGTGCACATGTTCAGAACTGGGACTGTATACAGGTTTTCTAAGATAACATTAGTTCTTCCTACTATAAAAGAATTGGCTCTTCAGGAAAATAACCATATTTCCAGAAGCTATAAAACTGTTACTAAAACAAGACATTGAGAAGATTTATTCATTTCCAGTATCAATAGGCAGATACACTGGTTAGTTTGTTTAGCAGTACTGAGCGTTTGAACTTAGGGCCCCCTGCAAGCTAGGCAAGTGCTTCACCAGTCAACTGTACCCACAGCACTCCTTTTACTTTTCACTTTGAAACAGGGTCTCACTAAGTTCTGCAGGCTTCTTCTGGCCTCAAACTTATAATCCTCCTGCCTCCCAAATCGCTGGGATTACAGGCATGCATCACAGTGCCCAGCTCTCAACAGCTTCTTAATAAAATAACTTTTCTAAGCTCTTTGTACCAACAGATAGAAGCCTGATTTTAAAAATTAAAATAGTGTATATACATTCCCCCATCTTATCATAACTACTAATTCAATTAACTGCATAAACTATGATTTAACAAATTAAAGTCTATCAAAAAAAATACATTCATATGTAAAAAGTGATGTAACCAGGCATGGTGGCACACACCTATAATCCCAGCATTGGGCAGGAAGATTGTGCATCCCAAGCCAGCCTGGACTATACAGCAGAGATATCTCCAAAATAAATAAACAAACAAACAAACTATTATAATAAAATATTTCAAATGTAATGGAATACCCACTGAAGAGACCCTTTCTCTTGTAATAATACCAACCTCAGTTCCTTTCATTAAGTTACGAATAGGCTGAAGAAGTGTCTCTATCACAGTGCTGTTATATAAACACTCAACTGCACATTCTTTTTGATCACAGAGGATCCATAGAACTTCAGTCACCATACTTGCAGGAGAATAATTCTCTAATAAATAAAAAGCACTATGAAAAGTCAAAATTTAAAACACTAAATACTTAGTACTAGTGTTAATTATGAGTAGTTTATTGCTGTCTGAAAAGTTTAAAGGTAAATCAATAGTTCAAAGTCATACAACCAAGTCCCTAAATTATAATCTGAAACTTTAGATCTCAATTAGCTTAATATGTCTTCAAGTAGTAAAAACCAGCTAAATGAGAAAAATATGAAAGCCAGACGAATATAAGATTGTTCCGTTTTACATTTAATCAGCACTTGATACTGCAGATGTGGTCTGAAACAAATTCATAACTTCTCCTGGAAAACACTTTTACTTCTTAAATAGTATATTCACATATTAAGCCTCATAGAAAATTAAGTAAGAGTCGTTAAGACAAAATCGTGAGAAAAAAAGAAGGCAGCAAACACTTTCATGGAGCCTAGTGTTACTATAAAAATAAAAAACCAATGAAGCAAGGGGCATTTTTAAGATTTTCCTTTGAAATATGAATAGGAAAACATAAAAACATGTAAATGTAACATGATTGGAAGTTACTGAAGTAAATATGATTTTTAATTTCATAAATATATTCTCAGATATCTAATACTCCCAGCAAATGTTTAATGTAACACACAATACTAAGTTCTTAATTTATGTTACAAAAGTCCATACTCCATACACACACTGACTTCAAGTCAGCATCTGAAAAGCAGAAAATGAACAAAAATTCGATGATTTTTTTCAGCCAGTTCCAAATGAAAAACTATTTGCAATGACAGATATTATTGATGACCGTTTAGCTATTCATTCATTTATCTAACCATCTAAGACGTTGTTGTTGTTAGATGCCTTCGAGTTGTGTCTGACTCATAGCAACCCTCACAGCATTTTCAATGGCTGATTGTTTCAGGATTACCTTGGGAGTGGATTGCCACATCCTTCTCCCATTTTTGTGGTGATGGGAATCTAACCCGGAACCTCAGAGACTGCAGAGTGGCACTCTACCAACAGAGCTAAATCCCAGCCCATCTACAAATCAGTGCCTACTATATACCAGACAATGTAGTAGGCACTGTAGTCAAAGTAGTAAATAAGACAGTGCACTTAAAACCAAAATACTAACAAGTAACTATACCAAAGGATAATTTTTATCAGAAAAGTTTATAGAAGCATGCAGCAAGGATCTTAAGCTAGCACTTCAGACATGTAAATTTTGTAAAGACAGAAAAGAATCTGAGAATCACTGCTAAGATCAATACTCTGCTACATAGGGTGGCTCACACCTGTGATCCCAGCAACTCAGGACACTGAGGCAGGAGGATCACAAACTCAAGGCCTGCAGCAGCCTGTGCATCTTAGCAAGACCATGTCTCAAAATATAAAATTAAAAAAGGGCTTGGGATGTATTCAATGTAGCATGGTTGCCTGGTATATAAAGATCCCTAGGAAGGAAAGAAGGGAGGAAGCGAGGAAAGGAGGAAGGAAGAAAGTGAGGGAGGGAGGAAAGGAGACAGGGAGGGAGACAAGCAGGGAGGGAGGGAGGAAATACGCTATTATAACTGCACAGATAAAACCTACTAGTTGATGGATTTATTATAGTACTAATATAATAAAAAGCCACATAGGAGGACTTGGCAGCCCACTCCCAAAAACAATCCCAAAACAACTGGCCATCAAAAACTCTGTGAGGGTCACTGTGAATCAGATCAGATTTGATGGCAGCTAACAAAAACAATATAAAGTCCCAATCATTTTTTTCTTTGGTTTATTTAGGTTCCTCTCAGAATGTGTACAACATTTCCAAGGTAATTCCCAATTTTAGAACACTGTGGTCTACATTATTGGGGTTTTTTATATTAAGTGTGTTACTTTGGAAACATTTCTTGATATCAAGGAAAAAGTAGATATGCAATGTAGAAGACAGGCCTTTGGTGAGGGGGTGGAAGTAAGGGGAGGAGGTGCACAAGAGGGTAAGGGGGAAATTATCTGTGCAATGTACAATGAAACGTATGTCGGAATGAAACACATTAAGTTATACATTAAAAATTTCTAATAAAAAAGGAAAAAGTACAAGTTATCTTTTAACTGTTAATATTTTAAAACATTTTTATAAGCTAGTCAACATGCATAAGACCAAAAGGTACTTTACAGAAGAAACATGAAGCTATTTTCATCTTTACTGTTTTATAAAAGACCCTGAAAAAGACTCAAGTACTGTATGTGACCTGAAACAAAACATTCTTGAATCTATAAAGGACAGAAAATACCAAAAACAGAGCACATTAGTACCCATCAACCTTCTCTTAAAGTCAAGATACATTCTCAAGGAATGATATTAATGCCAAATAACACTAAAATTCTCAGAAATTCCAAATAAAAAGGTTAATAGATTAGAAATATCTTAAAATATCAATGAACAATATTAAATTTCATGGCTTACTTCAGAAGCAATATAAATTCTTATTAATAACACTGTATCTTAACAAAACCTATTTACCAAACTAGGTAAATCACTCAAAACATCTAGACAATAGAATACCCAAATATTTTATAATAGTTTGTTTTTTCTCTACATTTAAAATAGAAGCAAAATTACCTGAATGTGCAGCTGATATCATCTTTGGACTTGGTGAATAATAGATAAGTTGGGTAAACAGAACGAGCAGATCTGTGAGGGATACTGAATCTTTACAAAAGAAAAAGAATATTAATTCCTAGCATATACTTATAACCCAGAATAATTTAACTGTGTTCCACCCACCTGTATGACTGCATCATAGTTTCTACCAAAACTCAGTCAGAAGAGAGCTCTACTTCAAGACAGATAACTCCAGAAAGAATTAGATTATGTTAAAAGATGGCAAGGCAAGCAATACAACAGGTGGTATGTGAAAGCACAGTTTTACTGTCTGTTTTGAGCCAATCATTTAGCATAAAGCTATGATAGAAAAATGTATGAATCCGAATGTGGCTGATGAGTTTCCGAGTAATAAAATTCTGCTTAACATATTGGTCCAGTTAACTTATTTATATGGAACAACTGAATAAGAGTTGGCAAATATTTTCTGTAAAGAACTGTTAGGTGCCATAGAGTCAGATTCAATTCACAGTGATCCTATGTAAAATGGAAAGAAACACTACCCAACACTATGCCACTGCATGATCTTTTTATGTCTGAGCCCAAAGTTGCAGTTACTGTTTCTTCTGATTTTGAGTCATTGCCACATCAGCAACAGGAGGTCCTGGGGGCTTTATTCCATTCCCATTATTAAGGTTGACTCTACTTTGAGGAGGCAACTCTTCCCCAGTCATTTCTTGAATGTCTTCCAGACTGGAGGGCTCATTTTCTGGCACTATATTTGACAGTGCTTTTCTGCTATTGATAGGGTTTTCAATGGTGAATTGTTTCAGCAGAGACTGCTGGGTCCTTCTCCCTAGTCAGTCTTACTCTGGAAGCTCCGAAACCAGTCTACCATGAGTAGCCCTGCTGGTATGTGAAATATTTGTGGCATAACTTTCAGCATCACAGCAACATGCAAGCCCCCACAGCACAAGCTGACAAGAAAAGTGGAAGTGTAAAACATTAGACAGCAAATATTTTAGACTTTGTGGCCAAACCATCTCTGTCACAAATATGTCTTCTGCTGTATTAGTAGATATAGACTATAAGCAAATGAATGGGTATGGCTGTTTACCAATAAAATTATGTGCATTGAAATTTCATGTATTTTCTACATGTCATGAAATAGTCTAATTTTTTCAACAATTTAAAAAACAATCATTCTTACTTCACAAATATACAGATCAGATGGTAGAGCATGTTTAGCTCATGGGCTATAATTTTCCAAATCTTTGCTACAGAATCTTACATTAAAAGATTCTGGAGAAATGGCGGGTGATTTTTAAGGTGAATGTTGGCCTATGCTACTGTAGTAGAACAAACCTCTCAAATTCAGTTTTGAGATGAACTGTGATATTTGATAGGCAAAAATATAGAAGTTAAAGTTGACAAAGTGCTAGATAAGTTACAAATGAGACATGTAAACTTAAAAATTTAATGCCTGCAAAACCATCACAAGTATGTATCAGTCTTTCTATGCTTAAGTTCAGCAATATCTTCTAAAATGGCAGCTCCTTCACTGAATGTCAATTCTCTCCTAAGTGTCTATGATACCCAAAACTATAGGGCACAGCCATGAGAATTGTAAGTACACAAGGCACTGTCTTTTCTCAAGGAGTTCACAAAGACTTAGGGAAGTAAAATAACTAGACAAAAGGATATTCTAAATGAACATATTGTATAACAAGGTCAGCCAATTATAGCCCTTATGATTTAATTTTGTACAATTCCCAAGCTAAGAGTAGATTTTTCATTTTTAAAGTATGTCAGAGGTCTTCAAAACCATGTCAGGTTTAGTGATTTACTAGGAAGAATCACAGGATTCAAAATATAGTCATACTTTACACTATGTATTATTACAACAAAATGACACAAAGAATAAAAAAAGAGGAAGGTGAAAAGATGAAAACCAGAGCAAACCAGCCACCAGCTTTTAAAAGCCTTCTCCCAGTAGAGTCATAGGATACATTTAATTCTTTCACCAATGAGTTGTGACAAGTGTGAAATACTGACCATTAGAAAAATCCATTACAGACACAGTGCCCAAGGTTTTTGTTGGGGGCTGACCACATAGGCAATGTCTGCCTAGCACATACCAACATTCTAAATTCCCAAAATGAAAGCAAACATTCAGTGTAAATCATATTATTTGTACGTATCATGTAGGCATAATGATCAATGTATAAATAGTTGAGTGCCCTTCTTAGTCCTGGGAGTAACACATGCCAGCCAAGGGCCCATTTTATAAGCAAGCCTTTCTAAGCCTAGCTGGCTTGGGCCTGCTATGTTAACTTTTTTGTTGAGCCATGCACGCACACATAGATCATACAATGAAAACAGTATATGGTCCACCAACCCCCAAATATTTACTATCTGGTACCTCACAGAAAAAGTTTGTTAAACCCTACTGATACCACATTCTTAGTACAGACTTAATGATCTAAGGGAATTCATTATAATAACAATTTCCTGTAGTTTTACTGGGGAAAAATTAAATGAGGCGGGATAAAAGTAACATAGTAATATATCAAATGGTACATGCTCAAACTTCATGTCTATGATCATAAAAATTTCTGAATCCAGTATCATTGATAATAATTATTCCATTTTTACATATTAAAAAACTGAAACATAATTTGCCCAGGAGATCATAGACAATTTATAGGATACTCAGAACTTTGAGATCTTCTAGTTTTACACCCAGCACTGGGTCACCAAGTATGTCTAGAATTTTGAAAGACAGACATAAATAAGCACTGAACACTGGGGGTATAACAAAAAATAAATAAATAAATAAAAATAAAATCTACACATGCAGGAAGAAGTACATACTGAAAACTAAAAGAAAATACTTCAAGATATATAAGACTAAAAGGTCTACAAAGTACCCTAGGAGAGACTATGCCAAATCTCTAATTTCAAAAAATCTGTATGATATAAATCTTACCACATCTGGTTTCTTTTGTTTTATTTTGGTTTTGGCAGTACTGGGGGTTAAACCCAGGGCCCGGTGCTTGCATGCTTTGCAAGTACTGGACCACTGAGCTGCACCTCCAACCCATTTATTCACTTTTTTGAGACAGGGTCTCACTAAATTATGCAGACTGCCTCTGGTCTCAAACTTGCCATCTTCCTGCCTCTGCCTCCTGAGTTGCTGGGATCACAGGCACGAATCACCACGCCCAGCTTATCATATCTTAACATATACATTTTTTCTAATTATACTTACCTTTTCTATTTTTCAGCTTTACAGGAAATAATTTTCTGCCTTGTTTATATATCAATAATCTTCCTAAAAGGCAGAGTGAGTGAATGAAATAAATATATTGCAATTCTTGTCCCGAGTAGTTGAAAGTTTTCTGTTTTTTCACTTAAGAGAAACAAATGAGAACTTATTTTAATATTGTTATATTTTATAGTACCCATCTTCATCTCCTTCTAAACATCAAACAAGGTTGTAGTCTATAACGGAGATACTGCTGGTGTACTTTTTTAGTATTTATTTTCCTTATTGTCTCCTAGGATCTTTTTACACTAAATCTGAGGAAAAGAAATCAATACAAAATCAGCAAAACTCAGAAAAGTATAATATGCACCAGTGTACATTATAAAATGCTGTATGATTATCAGATTTATCTGTCACAAAAGAGGGACTTGAAAACTATGTTCAGGGAAGGAAAAAGTCAATAGCAAGTGTTACTTTTTACCAATTAAAAGCCAACCCTAGTAAAGTCTGTATGGATATTCCAAAACCCAAGAAACTCTAAAATCTAAAACATTTCTGGCCCAGAGCATTCTGGATAAGGGACACTCAACCTGTATCATAAGAGATCATATTTACAACTATGCTTTTAAATGAAATTAGAATTTTCCAATGTCTATCCTCCATTCACTCACTCAACCCATACATACACTGTGGAGTCTGATCCTGTCAGATCTCAGAAGTTAAGCAAGGTTGAGCCAAGTACTAACTTGGATGGGAGACTGCCTGGGAACACTAGGTGCTGTAGGCTTGGGAGAAGGGCCCAGCAACCCACTCCCAAAAAACAATCTGCTACTGAAAACCTTATGAATAACAGAAGCAGTAACAATACTGTTTCATCTGTTATACATACGGTTGCTATGAGTTTGATACCCACTTGAAGGCACCTAACAACAATAATTCTATACAAGACTGTAAATTATTTACTAACTGTAAAAACCAGTAAGGGGCATGAAATTGGCATCCAATTCAGGGTGTGGCAAACATTCTGATCAGGGTACTAGAGGACCAGTGGGAGAGAGGAGGCCAGAGGGGTAAGATCATGGAGGAGTTAGGCACAGAAGGAATTTGGACTTTATTATGGAGACTACTAGCAAGATACTACAGGGGTTTAGGGGCAAGTTATATCAAATGTGAAAAATGGACTCCAATGACAGTATAGAAAACTGATGAAAGAATGTCAAAGTTTAAAATAAGATGCTCTATTAAAAATTATGAACCAAGCATTAGCAAATGTCAGGGAAGAGAAACAAAAAATAAATGAAACAAGACTAGTACATCTTAGCCAGGATTACACCTGGACAGGAAAAGAATGATAGAAGACAAGAAAACTCAAGTTCCAAACTTGAATATCTGTGTACAGGGTAAATTTCTTCCTCTGGATAAGTAATTCTAAAGAAAAGAACATGTCTAAGAGAAGAACAGTGATTTCAATCCTTGATATTATAGTTTTGAAAGTGTCCATGTAAATCCAGAAAGGACAACAAGTAAGGTAAGGGTGTGGGTCTAAAATTCAGGAAGAGGATGTGTGGACTTGAATATTTCAGTTACTCACTTATATGTAAATATATAACATTTGAATCCATGAAAGTAAATGAACTCTCCTAAAGAACAGGCAGACTAAAGAAAGAAAAAAGGGCAAAATCTCTGAGTACAAACATGTAGAAATAAGAGAAAAAGCCTTTCAAGTGACTAATAAAATCTTATTAAATAGGGAGGAGGCAATCCAAGAATGAATGGTACTATGAAGAGGGAAAATGCTGTAGATGAGGGTAAAAAAGAGTTAGAAGCTATAGTGGGAAGGTCACATAGCAGTAGAAACAGAAGCCCCATTTCCATGGTTGAAAAGTAAAGAACAGGAGCCTGGAGGCATACAGAATACTAAGAAAAGCTCATTACTTAAAAAAAGTAGGCAGGTATGACACATATAGAACACAAAACTCACTCCATTCTTTTAGTATAAAGGACATGAACAGCTTAGAGAATACAGGGGAAAGTACCAATAGAAAGAAGTAACACCCTGCTTCTATTAGAAAACAAAACAAAACAAACCCAGAGGGTACCAAAATCAAGAGAACAGATACAGAGGACAATCTGAAATAGGATACCTCTTGGTTTGGGGCAAAGAAAAAGAATATTAATATAGGCACATAAACATGTATCTGTAAATGGAGAAGCAGGACATTTAGGGACCTCATACATGGAAACTTCTATTTTCTTAACAATGACTTCTTGAGAGAGACGTGGCCAGGAATAAGGCAAGAGGCTTGATGAGACTGACAAAGGACTGTAATAACTTGCCATGGAACACCAAAGAAAGAACATCAAAAAAGATTTCAAAGCAGCACAAAGAAGTACTGAAATTACAAAATATATACATGCACCTTCAATCTGCCACAAATTGTGTCAATTCAATTTCCTCACTACCAGAAAAACACGGAGGATTGAACTGATCTAAAATTGGAGAAGTGCAGGAAGGAATGAGCAAAAATTTGAAATTAATGCAAAAAATGTAGTGAAACACCAAAAGGTTTCCTCTAGATAGGAAAGAGAGTAAATCCATGAAGGGCTGGTAGAGTGGAAAGAAAAAAAGTACTAGATGTAACTTTGTAATACGAAAAACTTAGAAAAATCTACAATATATAAGCTTCAGTATTTTTTTCCTTCTTTCAAAGAATTCTGGCTTCTACACTTTCTCCTCCACTACAAAACACTAGCTTTTAAAATCAGTTGATTACTGGTCTCTGACCATCTTCCTTCTTTGAGTTCAGAAATTTACTCAGGGATGAGATAAATTATAAGGTATTTCCATAATATCAAAATAATTTATATATTGTTCTTCTAAGCAAATAATAGCAGAACCATAAAAGATATTAGATTCACATCTCAAGTTGTAAAATGTAAGCAAAAGAGCAAAAACTGAATATTTAGAGTAAAATTTAAGCTTTCGTGATATATAAGGCATCTATTGCCACTCATGGTGGCATACGCCTGTAATCCCAGCACTCAAGAAGCTGAAGCAGGAGGCTCAACATGAGTTTGAGGCCAGACTGGGCTGCATGGAGAGACATGATCCTATCTTAAAAAAACAGAAACAAATAAAAATCATCTACTAGTGTAATTAATTATGCATGGTGCAATAGTAGAAATAATAAAGTTATACATGCAATGGTAGGCAAAGAATCTGAGGGAAGATTCGATTTATACCTACAGAAGAGATCAGACAGAAGTGAGGGCCAGACTATGAAGCATTTAGGATATTTTCAGCTCAGAATGAGAATAAGCAGAAAGGAATCATGGAAAGGGGATAATCCAATAGTAAAAACTAGATTTTATAGAACTTTTTCTTCCTGCTAAAATGCTTAAGTGTCTGATTACTGCAGCTATAACAGATTAGAACATTAAATATTAATACAAATTGAACTCCACATAGTAACAATCAGTATGACTACATTAATTTCACAGATAGGTATGTAATAGTCATAATTAGTGTCTTATAAGTTTAAAAAATATTTTAAATCAGCAAAAGTGATCTAATTTACCACACTACTAAAAACTACAAAATAAGTCATTACTAAGCTGTTTTTATTAACAAAATTAACCATTTTAATCTCTGTAATAGAGAAAAATACTTACCACTATGCTTTGAATGCCCCAAAATTTCATTAGCTTTCATGGCCTCACACAATTCCAAGTACTGAATACACTGCTGAACTGCTGAAGTTATCTGGTAAAAATAACAACTTATTAATTCTGGAAGTTTACAGCCTACATGTCCAAGATTTAAGAAAAAACAGTCAAGGATGTAAAAGTACTAGAGGGAAATATTTAAGGAAATATTTAGACTGCTAACTTTCCAGATACTGAAACTCAGTCTCCAATTAAATTTTAACTATGGAATCATTGAGGAAAATCATTAAAATATTTGTGAATTACCAAATAAAATACTGTTATAAGATTGGTGTTAACACTGTTATAATATTGGTGTTAATGGACAGAAATGAACATGTATTTTACATTTTAGTGCAAATGTAAAAACTCTGTGGCTATGACATTAAAAGCTCTCATGTAAAGTTCCTTTGGAGTCTTTTCTTCTCACCTGACCAGCAAAGTATCAACTGGATCAAGCCTCATTTCTGTCTCAAATACTGGAATTGCAGAAAACTGATAAAAATTTCAAAATTCAAAGAACAGAGTCACAACGATTTGCAGCACACACTGTACCAATGATTCAATTCTAGTGTCTTTTCTCATGCTCCATAAGCAAAGACTTCAAACCCTCTCTTAGCACCTACCTACTTCCTACAGACACTAATTCTCATTTCCAAACAAAAGAGAAATTACCAGTGAGATAAGAACTAGTAATTATTAGATTTAGTAGTAAGAAGATTATTGGTGACCTTGAAAA
Organism: Pedetes capensis; assembly: GCA_007922755.1. Classification (NCBI taxonomy): domain Eukaryota; kingdom Metazoa; phylum Chordata; class Mammalia; order Rodentia; family Pedetidae; genus Pedetes; species Pedetes capensis. The sequence continues at coordinate 40,534 of VMDO01008866.1, forward strand.
CATCAGTTTTGGGAGAGTTTAAGGGCATAAAGCCAGTTTTATAATAAAGGAATAAGAACTAAAAAGGAAAGTTATTTAGTTTAATTTTCATTTTCAGGAAGGTTGGTCCTGAAGAAAATTTTAAAAGTAAATACATAAAACCATAGCTGGTGTAAGAGTCTTAGGCCAAAACTGAACTATTTTTCAGTTTGGAAGGGCTTGGTCATGTTTTAAGTGTTTAGTGGGGGTAGCCAATAGAGAAAGAGTCTGATTATACAAAGGAGAACTTGGATTACCAGGAAATACTCCCACCATTGCAAGGATCAGTGAAAGGGCTTTCACTATACCTAAACTGTACAAATAATATTGCACATGCTAAACATTTTCTTTCCTTCTAGGAGTCTGAGGTCCTGGTATGTGCTAAGCAGAAGGTACCTACATGATCAGCCCCCAAGAAGAAAACCCAGGTACTGAGTCTCTAATAAACTTCCTTGTAGGTAACATTTCACTCAAGTTGTCACAATTCAATGCTATAAGAATTAGGCATACCCTGTGTAACTACAGTAGGAAAAAGATAGTTGGAAGCTTATGCTTTCATATTTTCCAGACCATTAAATTTGCCTTTACTTTTTGATAATTTTATTTTGCATCCTTTCATGGTAATAAATGATAGCAAGGAGTATGATTATGTGTTAAGTCCATAAATCATCAAATCTGGGGGTTGTGTTAGGAGATCCTTCTCCCAGTATCTATACATCTTATCTAAATCAAACTTCAAGATATCAAGATCTCTGCCTCCTAAAAATCTGCATTTCACACTCAATATAACCAAATCTAGCAGACCTAAAAATCGTTGATGTTCTCAGCAACTATTTCCTTCTACTGTGTTACTCAATTAATAACACTTCTCACTCAATTATCTGAGTCCTCACACACTATCCCCCCATTCAAGAGACAAGACCTCTAAATCCTAATTTCTAACTACAGTCTTCCTGAGTTCATCCATTTATCCCAACTCTCGCTGTAATATCCTTTTTTACATACTTTCATCTTTTTTTCTATTGCACCCCCTTTTACCATTTTTTTGTTTAATGCTTTTCCTTTAGAGTACTCTAAACCCATTTTCCAACAAAAAAAAAAAAGCCAAAAAAAAACTTTTTAAGAGTGACTTTAATGACAACTGCCATTTAGGGGAGTTTGGGTTTTATTGTTTTTTGTTGTTGTTGTTGTTTTTTTGTTGTTTTTTTTTTTTTTGGTACTGAGGGTTGAACCCAGGGCCTCGCGCTTGCATGCTTTTCAAGTGCTGGACCACTGAGCTGAAGGCCCAGCCCTTTTTTTTTTTTGGAGACAGGATCTTGCTAAATTACAGACTGCCTCTGGTTTCAAACTTTCGATCTTCCTGCCTCTGCCTACTGAGTCGCTGGAATTACAGGCATGTGACACTGCACCTGGATTCATTTAGGGAATTTTTGAAGTAGGATAAAAAAAAAGAGTAATACACTTGAGAAAATCTTTTTAAAAAGCAGGAAACAAAAGAGCAAATAATACTCTCACTAACTGGGAATTTAAAACACTTATCTCCAAAATAGTAGTTCTCAAAAGATTCTAGTTCACTTGCATTGAAACCTTTAGAAATTCACCCTCCTTGAACCCATCTATACCAAATTTTATCTTCACTACCTGCTTAAACCTCATCTATTCTTTCCCTTAACTTCCTAAACATGTTACCCTTTAAGAAAACAATAATCAGAGGAAAAGGAATAATCTCATGATAGGAACAATCATATTACATGATGAACCATTAAACTGCAGGAACAGAAAGTAGACCTATAGTAGGTAACACTGGAGAGCTGAGGGTATAACAAATGATTTTCCTAGGCTTAAGGTAGAGAGATAAAAGTTTGTTATAAAATTCAGAATTATATTTGATACTTATTGCCCTAGTCTATCAAATATATATATCGGTCAGTTCATTTAATTTTTAACCCTAACACAGGGGGGAAAAAATTACAGTAAAGAAAGCCAAGGGAAAATTTAACCTAACAGCTCAAATCTTTGTTTTAAAGGTGACTTTAAGAGAGCAAGAAAAATGGTACCAAATAAAGCCATTTCAGAAGCCATTCCTTTAAGGGGATACTATAAAATGATTCAAATTGTTAAAAACAGAAGATCAAATATTTAAGCTGAGAGTCAAAATGTTTTTCAACTAGTTCATAACTTTCTTTTTCAGATATTGTTTCCTTTTCTTCCCCCTTTATTGATAAACGTTAATGGGGTACAGAGTAATTTTGTTGTTAGATGCCTTCAAGTTGTGTCCAACTCATAGCGACCCTCATGGGGCTTTCAATGGCTGACTGTTTCAGAATTACCTCAGGGGTGGACTGCCACATCCTTCTCCCATTTTTGCAGTGCTGGGAATTGAACCTGGGACCTCAGAGACTGCAGAGCGGCACTCTACCAACTGGGCTAAATCCCAGCCCCTACAGAGTTATATAGCCTCATTTGCTTTTTCCATTATGCAACTATCACATCATTTTTGGTAAATTATGAGGTATATGGCACATTTTGAATAATATATAGTATAACTCATATGTATTTGGGTTTAAATTTAAATTAACTAAAATTAAATAAAACTTAAAATTCAGTTTTTCAGTTATGCTACTCACATTTCAAGCTTTCAGAAGTCTTATACAACTGATACCTATGATTGGTTAATAGAGATACTCTTATCACTGAAGAAAATAGAAGACAGGACTGATGCGAAGCTAGAGAAAATGCTTTAGCAGGTCAACATACTAATGGGCTGATAAAGACTTTGTACAACAATCTTATAAAACAAAGACAAGTTCGTGAAGTAAATCAAAGTTTCTATAACAGATGTATGGTTTAACAATTCTGACAGTCAAATGATCTTGTACCCATCTATCACTTTTTCCCAAAACAGAGCCAAATTTACTCTTAAAAACTAAGTTGACTTTAAATAACCTTTATCTGTTTCATAAATTTATAGCTTTAAAGAAAATGAGGTTTAAGATGAAGCTTCAAGTAAATCTGATCCTTATATACATGAAATCAAGTATTTGACCATGTTGAGGAAATTTTGAAATGATTATGAAGGAATTCTACTTGTATAGTAAAAATTGGTTGACATAGATCTTTAAATAGGAAACAATTTAAGAGTTAATCTATGAGAAAAAAATTAAATATTTCAACTGAGGCTTCTGTAATATCAGTGAGTTACTATCTGTACATGAACCATGTTGTTTTTGTTGTTAAGTGCCATCAAATTGGGTCCAACTCAGAGTGACACCATTACAACAGAAACACTTCACGACATTGTGCCATGCACGTGTTGTTTGTTTAAGCTCATTGTTGCAGTCATTGTTTCAATACATCTAGTTGAGGGTCTTCCTTTTCTTCATTGACCAGCCATTCTCCCAAACACAACGTCCTTCTCCAGTGATTGGTCCCCCCTGACAACACATCCAAAATACATCAGACACAGGCTAGCCATTCTTGTTTCCAAAGAGCACTCTCATTGCCCTTCTTCTGATAGTTCTTTTGGCAGTCCATGGTATATAAATTATTCGTCTCCAGGACCATAATTCAAAACCATCAATTCTTCTCCTGTCTCTATTACTCAAAACCCAGGTTGCACAAGCATATGATGCAACTGAAAAATTCTATGGCATGAGTCAGGTGCACCTTCGTCTTCAATGGGACATCTTTAATACTTTAAAGAGGTCTTTTGCAATGATTCTGCCCAATGCAATGTGTCTTTTGATTTTTTGACTGCTGATTCAATGGATGTTGATCATAGAACCAAGTGAAGCAAAATCTTTGACAACCTTAACCTTTTCTTCATTTATCATGAAGTTGCTTACTGACCCATGTTTTCTTGATATTGAGGTGTAACTCATACTGAAAGCTGTGTTCTTTGATCTTCATCAGTAAATGTTTCAAATCCTCTTCAGTTTTAGCAAAGTTGTGTCACCTGAATGAGACAGGCTGTTAATGAATCTTCTTCCAAACTTGATATCATGTCCTTCATAAAACCCAGCTTCTCAGATTATTTGCTCAGCATAGAGATTGAAGAGGTAAGGTAAAAGGATATAGTCTTGTGCATACCTTTCCTGACTTTAAACCAAGCAGAGTTTTCTTTTTCTGTTCAAATGAATGCCTCCTGGTACATGTACTGATTCCTCATGAGTACAATTAAGAGCTCAGATATTCCCATTCTTCACAATGTTATCCATAATTTATTGTGATCCATACAGCCGAATGCATTTGCATAGTCAATAAAACACAGACGTCTTACTGGTATACTCTGCATTTAGCTAATATCCATCTGACATCAGCAATGATGTCCCTGGTTGCATGTCCTCTTCTGAATCCAGCTTGAATTTCATGCAGTTCTCTGTCAATATACTGCTGTAGTCACTTCTGAATGATCTTTAGCAAAATTTTACTTATGTGAGATATTAATGATAATGTTTGATAATTTCCACATTCATTTTGATCCCCTTTTCTTGCGAATAGGCACAAATATGGATCTCTTCCAGTCAATCAGCCATGTAATTGTTTTCCAAATCTCTTGGCCTAGATAAGTTAGCAATTCTAGTGCTTACATCTGTTTGTTGAAACATCTTAACTGGTGTTCCACCAATTCCTGGAGCCTTATAATTCATGAATTCCTTCAAATTAGCTTCCATTTCTTTCTTCGATACCAATGGTTCCTGATTATATGCAATCTATTGAAATGGTTGATCATCCACCAAGTCTTTTTGGTATAATGACTGTGTATACTTTGCATCTTCTTTTGATGTTTCCTGATCATTTAATATTTTCCCTGTAGAAACTTTCACTATTGCCACTTAATGCTTGAATTTCTTCAATTCTTGTGGGTTTTTTTTTTTCCCCTTGTGGTACTGGGGATTGAGCCCAGGGCCTCGCGCTTGCATGCTTTACAAGTACTGGACCACTGAGCTGCACCCCCAGTCCGTTTTTTTTTTTTTTTTTTTACTTTTTGAGACAGGGTCTCGCTAAATTACGCAGACTGCCTCTGGTCTCCAACTTGTGATCCTCCTGCCTCTGCTTCCCGAGCCGCTGGGACTACAGGAGTGCACCACTGCGCCCAGCAAATTTCTTCAATTCTTTAAGCTTGAGAAAAACAGAACATGTTCTTTCCTTTTGGTTCTACACCTCCAGCTCTTTGCACATATCATTATAATATCTGATTTTGTCTTCTCAAGCTTCCTTTTGAAATCTTATGTTTAGTTCTTCAATTTCGTCATGTCCTCCTTTACCTGCTCAATGTTCAAGGACAAGTTTCAGAGTCCCTTTTGACACTTAATTTGGTCTTTTTTTTCCTATCTTTTTAATAAGCTTTTGCTTTCCATCAATGATGTCTTTAATGTCATGCCACAATTCATTTGATTTTCAATCATTACTGCCTAAGGCATGAAATCTGTTCTTGAGAAGATCTTTGAACTCAGGTGGGATATACTTAAAATCATACATTGGATCTTGTACATTAGTTCCATTTTTCTTCAGTTCCAGTTTGAACCTGCATATGAGCACTTGACGGTCTGATCACAATCAGCATCTGGTCTTGTTCTGACTTTTGATTTTGAGAATTTCCATCACCTTTTTCTACAAATGCAGTCAATTTGGTTCCTGTATGTTCCATCTGGTGAGTTCCTTGTGTATAGCTGCCATTTATGTTGGTGAAAAAAATGTATTTGTATTGAAAGGTCATTAGTTTGACAAAATTCTATCATGCGATCTCCAGCATCGTTTCTGTCACCAAGGCCATATATTCCAACTACAGAGCTGCCTTCTTTGTTTCCAACTTTTGCATTCCCATCACCAGTAATTATCAGTGCATGCTAATTGCATGTTTGATCAATTTCAGACTGCAGAAACTGGTATAAGTCGTCTTCTTCATTTGTAGCCTTAGTGATGGGTGCAGAAATTTGAATACCAGTCATATTAACTGGTCTTCCTTGTAGGCGTATGGACATTTATTTATCACTGACAGCACTGTGCTTCAGGACAGATCTTAAGATGTCTTTTTTGATGATGAATGCAACCCCATTTCTCTATAAGCTGTAGTTCCCAGCACAGTAGACCATATGATTATCTGATTCAAAATGGCCAATACCAATCCATTTTAGCTAACTGATGCCTAGAATGTCAATGTTTATGTGTTCTATTTCCCTTTCAATGATTTCTAATTTCCTAGATTCCTACTATGTACATTCCACATTCCAATTATAAATGGATATTTATAGTTATTCCTATTTTGAGTCATGTCACATCAGCAAATGGAGGTCCTTAAGGCTTTACTCCATTCCCATCATCAAGGTCAACTCCACTTTGAGGAAGTAACTCCTCCCTTGTCATCTTTTGAGTACTTTCCAATCTGGAGGGATCCTTTTCCGGCACTATATTGGACAGAGCTTCTCTGCTGCTCATAGGGTTCTTAATGGCCAGTTGTGGTCAACCAGGTCCTCCTGCCTACTCTTTCTCAGTCTGGAAGCTGAGCTAAAACCTGTCTACCATGGTTGACCCTGCTGATACCTGCATATAGTGGCACAGCTTTCAGCATCACAGCAACACACAAGCCAAGCTGACAGAAAAGTGAGGGACATTCACAGTGAGGGGGAAAAAAGTCCTGTTCTTTATTTGTTCTCTCTCTATTTTAGCAGGATCAGTTTAAATTCATATGGCAATAAATTTTCATTTAAGTGGGAATTTGCGAGAAATGAGATGTGGAAAGACATATTTGAATTCGATTTTTCTCAAATTTGCCTAGTGTCTTTTACTTCTACAGATAAATTCCCATCCTATTATTCATTATCTCTCTCTTTTTTCTTGATTCTCAAACACAAAATAATTATTGTTCTCCTTTCATTTTTGCTCTACTGCATTCACCCCAAAATTCACAATTGTGGGAATCTTTCCTTCACCTAACTCTAAACTTAAGGTTCTGTCTACATACATCTATATAACTTTCAACAAACATAACTTTGGTTCAATAAATATAGTTCAACTCCTTAAATATTTTAATAAATTTCATAAGGTTTTGTGTTAATTATTATTAGTCTTGCTGATTCATCAATTTCTTTCAGTGCCCCTACACATTGTTCTCCTGAGAGTAATAAATGTAGGTAACTTTGGTAATATATTTTATAGCATTAGTCTATATTTGGTATAACTCAAACCAACTTTTGAAAATGCAAAACCATTTATCATTCTGAGTTTTAATGTTACTTTCAATCAAAAACACGAGTATATTTTTTACAAGTAATTCTTTTATTAATGACTGTTCTGAATCAAATTACAAGCTAATACTCAAAAATATGGTTTCTCTCAAACTAGCTTGCTTTTTTATAGCAGCCCAATTTACCGTGTAGTTATATATTTCCTAAGTGTTATTCTCATCGCATTTTAAGTTTCTATTTTTATCCTTTTATGTTTCATAGAATGGTAGTTTAAGGTTACATAAAAGGAAATTGCTTCATTATCCACTATTAATTATCACCATTCAACTTAGCATATTTGAGATATTACACCATATATTCTTTATGTGGTATTATTTTGCAACATAAAAACAGATGTATAGACTTACCAGGGACTTAAATTTCTTCTCAAGAAGCCTTAGCACTGAAGTTCTGCTATAATAAGCATGCTAAGATTAAGGAGAAATGATATTTAATATTCAAGCTATGCCATTCAAAATCTATTTTTCTATCATTTCTAATATCATAAACCACACAAAAACTTTAGTTTAAATTATTGTAGTCAATGCCAAGCAGGTTCTCTATGTACAATGGTTAGGACCTTAGCAATCACAAGAATGTAAGTGATATTTTTTAAAGTATGGATCACACGGGGTGTGGTGGTAAACACCTGTAATCTCAGCATCTTAAGAGGCAGAGGGAGGAGGATCACAAGCTTGGGGCCAGAGGCAGCCTGTGCAACTTAGCCAAGACCTTGTCAAGATAAAAAGTAAAAAATGGACTGAGGATATAGCACAGTGGTACAGCATGTGTGAGGCCCTAGGTTCAACTTCCAAGTACCTCAAGAAAATAAAAATTAAAATTAAAATGTGGATCATGTGGTGACAAATCAGTTGAAAAATAAACTATCCACCAACTATGTCCAATTTCCATGCTCAACTAGTTTAAAACCACCACCAAAACATTATACCTAACTACCAGTATATTATAGAACCCAAAGGAAAGGCATGGAATTGAAGAAAAAAAATTCACAGATCTTATACTGAAGATTTGTACTGCCTACATGTGTATAAATTTGCCAAGAATGCAATGCTCTAAGGAGACAGTACTTTAATCTTTATGTGAATGATATTTCAAAATGATTGATGGCAAAAAAAAGATTTGTCTCCTTAGAGCTAAATAGAGATGTGATTCTCACACACAAACACACACACACACCACTGTACAAAGCCAGGGAAAACTATATTGTTTCATTAAATTAAGTTAGGTATCATTAGTGTTTAAAATTTCATTTCCGCATTTTACTAAAAAACAATTTTAAAAAATTAAGCGAAATAACATCCAGTTAAAAACTATCAGAATTCTTAGGAATAGAGTTTAATTCATTACATTGTGTTTTAAATAAACATTCAAAACTCTGTTTTAAGTTGGATGTAGTAGCGCACGCCTGTAATCCCTCAGCTCAGGAGGCTGAGACAGGAGGATCACAAGTTAGACACCAGAAGCAGTCTGCAAAACTCAGTAAGACTCTGTCTCAAAAAGTTAAAAAAAAAAAAAAAAATGGGCTGAAAGTGCAGCTCAGTAGTACAGCACTTGCAAAGCATGCAAGCGCAAGGCCCTGGGTTCAACCCTCATTAAAAAAAAAAAAAAAAACTGTTTTAACTCTATAGCTTGAAATGTTTTCAAAACTTAATTCTACAGCTTTAATAAGAGAAATATGTTGACATATAGTTAAACTATTTTTAATTTACTGACCATGTTCTCAAAGGAATCCTCATAGCATCCCCTTTAGATCAGGGCCAGTAAACTACAGCTCTAAGGCCAAAAACAGCCTACCACCTGATTTTATAAATAAAAGTTTTATTGGAACACAGTCAAGCCCATTCATTTACTAATTATCCATGGATGTTTTTCAGGTATACGAGTCACGCTGAAAAGTTACAAAGACTATAGACCACAAAGCCAAGAAATATTTACTGTCTGGCCCTTTACATAAAGCTTGCCAACCCCTTCCTTAGACACAAAGAGTATAGGAGGATTTGATGAATTTTGATTCATATTAAAACATTCTGGGATACGATTTCAATAATTTTCTAATAATTTTCTTGTGCTCTACCTCATTCTCTTAAATACTGAAAATAAATGTTCAGTGAAAAAGAATTCTGTTAGTAGAATATGATCTCATTTTGCTAAGACCTAAACAGATAAAAGTATAAAATAAATATATCTACATAAACCAAAAACTTTACTCTGTGCTGTAAAATTAGGAAAAAATCATGCTTTCACATTTTTTCTACATTGTCTTCAAAGAAGTTATAATCTGACAGCAGAAAAATTAGGAAAAAGCACCAGACATGATGAACAAAATGTTTAGGTTAATAAAATAGAGTGAACATTTACCAAATACTACTATGAAGGCTACATAAGGGTTAATCATTAGAGCTAGAATTGTCTTCCAGTTAATTGAGCATTTGCCACACAGTGTAAATAACAAAAGCCAAAAAAGCCATCAGCTAGATAATATTTAAACTGTAATGAGCAGTAAGTAAATATGCCACTGCTTTGCCCAGCAAGTACATCCCATTCCTTTTACACTGCAGTAGAAATCTAGAGTCTGGTAGACAGGTTGAAAGAAACAAAGATGTAAGCACAAAACCCAACACTGATGCTAGACAAAGACTACTATTATTCAACATTAGTTGAGGGAGGTAACAGTACAAAGATCTTTCTACTCTTAATATGAATTTCAGTTCCAAGACTGTTATAAGCTCCACTGGAAACTGTCAGTTTCAGGGATTAAATACATTTCTCAAAATTCAAGTTCAGGAAGAAACAAAGGAATATTTTAGACATTAGCTTCTAAACCCAAGAAAAATAAGCACTGAATTTTTTATATCCTACCACATCTACTTAAAAATTTTTGAAGCTCTTAAACTAAAGAAAATTAGATTATTGTTAGGTTGTTGCTCTTAAATAGATTCAAATAAATTACCATTTAAAATTCTATTCTAACTCTATCATTTACCAACCAGGTAAACAATCTTGGGTAAGTTAATTTCTCTACCTTTCGTTACTACATCTCAAAAACAAGGTATTAATATCACCAATCTCATTTTTCATAGTAATGAACACATATAAAAAACCAATTAGAACTTTGAGCACACAAATAGGCAAACATTACTATTCTTTAAAATGATATAGCAAAAAATATTCTATTTTTCCTTACCATCCACTTTTTGAACCACACAGCCTTAGTATCAACTAATGCAAAAAAGTAGATGGGATCCAATATCTTTTGTGAGACAAGAGGGCCTTGATCATGTTTAACTGATAACAAGGACAAAGTACTCTCCACAATTTCTTCCATATACCTTAAAGTTTGAGAAGGAAATTGTTTTAGAAAAAAACAAAGGCTAGCATATATAGTGCTGATGATATACTTTATAGTTATGGAATGATTAAAGTGGTATATAATCTTTAGAAACAACATTCCTTTTTAGACTCACTGATGCTATTCAGATCATATTAGAAATTTTACAGCTTAAAGGAAAAAGCTTAAAGAATATTTAATAAACTTATCCATAGTAGCAAAGACGAATTAGAATCTAGACCATAACATCCTCCTCCTACCTTACTGTGGTAAGCGATACAAAATGGTAATCATACAGAGCCATTGACATAGTTAAGTACAAAATCTTATGCTAAGAAAAAGCACAAAAGAAGTATTAATACCTTCCTAATTATGTAAGTAATGCCTGCAGCCATACGACTGTGGCCTCTCATCCTGTCAGATCTCTGAACCTAAGCAGGCTCAGGCCTGGTTAGTACTTGGATGGGAGACCACCTGGGAATACCAGATACTGTAGACTTGGGAGAAGGACCCAGCAACCCACTCCCAAAAATCAATCTGCCATTGAAAACCCTATGAATAGCAGAGAAGCACTAATAATAGTGTTCCTCTTGCTTTAGGATCGCTATGAGTTGGAAACAGACTCAACACACCTAACAACAACAATTACGTAAGTCAATTAAGACTGCCTCTCTTGTCTGAAAAACCTGAAGTGCATTAACACTCTTAAGTGTTACATTCATGTAAGTTAGGGGACTTACTTCTCTGAATGACGAATCCAGAAAGATGGAGCTTCTTTCTGATATTCATTTAGAAGACGAACCTACAAAGTAGTGTACAACAGTTCAAAACAAATTAGAATTCTTAAATTTAGAACTACTTAAAATACAAGTATACTCTAGTAAAAGGATACCTTTTTAAGTAAACGGATCACATAGGGATTAGTTATGTCTACACCAGTTGAAATAGTAGGAATATGTTGTTCTCTAGAATGAAAGTATAACTCCAAGTATTTAGCTGAAAAGAAAAAGTAAAGATATAAAACTATCATTTATATACAGTGCTTTCTGGGAAAAAAAAGTAATTTTTTATGACTTTTACTTGAGTACATATAAAACCAAAAAAGATTTTTAAATGATTTAATAAACATACCTAAATTTGTGTAAATTTCCTTGGTCATATGTAACGGGGAAAGTGTAAATGTTTGTGCATAGAATTTTAAAATTCGGTCCTACAAAAATGAAAACAGAAAATTTGCATCTAATATTCTTACAAGAATAGAGATTTAACAGTCACATAGTAAAAAGTCAGAAAGTAAACACAAGTACAGTATTCAGAAACCTAATTAGGAATACATTTGTAAAAGGGCACATCCTAATATTGGACAGCATAAACAAAAATTGACCCAAACTAATAATAAACCAAATAACAAAAATATACTGTTACAAAATCTGGTCATAGCAGATAACAATACTAGAAGGTTGGGGAGAAAAGTTTGGTTTGATAGGGGATGGTATAATGTAAAGATGTCACCACACAATGGAATAAAACAAGCAGTACTAAATTTTAAAAGACCAAGGTATTTCCAATACCAAGATTTGTTTCTTTAAAAATGCTTATAAGGGCCAGGTGTTGTGATGCACACCTGTAATCCCAAGTGACTCAGGAAGCTAAGTGGGAGGATCTTGAGTTTGAGGCCAGAGGCAGCCTGTGCAACTAAGCAAGACTCTTGTCTCCAAATGAAAAATTAAAAAGTGCCTGGCACTGAAAAGTAGTAGCTACTATTATCACTTTATGTATACCAACTTAAACACCATGATGAGACTAATCCTAATAATGAAATCCAACCTTTCATTACATAAGAACAATGTTGCCTGGAATTTTCTAACCTAGAGGAAAAACAAATAACCTTGTTTATATCACTTAGGATAATATGCTCACAAGAAATAGAAAATATCTTCAGTCATTTTGGGAACTAACATACCCAAGAAATTCCTACTAACACAAGCTATTGAATACTTGGGGAAGTTTATTTTTATAGTTCCAACAGTTTATAAATATTTGTCACTTTTCAACCACTAGTACACTTTGCTCTACTACATGTAAGAGTCCTTAAAGCTAGGACATGAAAAAACACTCAGATTTACCAATTTGGATCAAGCACAGATTTAAAATAAAAGAACACCATGCTTTGTTTTCTATCCCAAAATGACTTAACTACTAAAGATGACTCTTGCTACATAATAATCTATAATGTCTACATAAAGGAACTTGTAAGAACCCATTAGGAATTTTACTACTTTTAAAAAGTTGTAACAAATTTCTAAAATAAAGAAAATCTATGCAGGCATAATTCTTTGTCAAGAAAAGGGAAAAAACACAAGTAAAGTTACAATTGCATTTCTTGCTAGAGAGCTTTGAAATGCCAAAACTGACCCTAAATCTTTTCTCTCCCTGGAAATTGTATCAAAGTTATTACAGAAGTCTATAATACCCTCTGGTGTTAGTAAGTTTCAAATAGATCCAAGTATTATGTAAATATTTTTGATCAAAATAAAGTGACTCCCAAACCATTTGTTTGTAAGTCTAATCAATGACTACACTGATGATTGTTCCTGATGATAGAGTGGTTTTGAACAAATGCATTAAGATATCTTATATTTTTCCATAACTGTTTATTGTCTGTCCCCAGTACTAGAATGTAAGTTCCCTACGGGCAAAGACTTATCATGCTCATTATATGCTCCCAGCATGTAAACTAGAATGATACACACTGTAGATATTCAATAATACATATGTTGAAAAAAACTTAATGTAACTCTTATGTTAATCCCTTAAATTCTATATAAAATACTGTATGGGTTTTAAAGCCGTAGTTTTGTTTGCCAAAATATTAAGGAAAAAACCTTCTTCTGTTTTTTAAATCCAATTTTTATTCAGAATGTGATACTTGGATATAGTCAGGACTTTTTTTTATTCACATCACAGACAATCTGTGGAACTATGGCACTTGCTAAAATAAGCTTACTTTCATTTCATAACATTTCCTGAAAAGGCATATGCATATGAATTTTTATATAAATTCTGTCTATTGGTTTCATAATTTTATGGCTTTAGGAATTTTCTATATTTGCTTTATGATTCATCCAAATTATTTTCTAAAATCTTAGCTTTACAACTTTCTAGCTTCTTTTAAGCCCTTAAACAATCTCTAAACACTTAAATCCTGAAATAAAATGTATGAACCCTTAAAATATTAAATTAGGATTAATTTTCAAGCTCAAATATTCATATATTGTGAAATTTTAAAACATGCATCTTAACTCAAAAATAATAACACAAGTTGGGCACTATCGAGCATGCCATCAATGCCAGTGCCTCAGGAGGCTGAGGCAGGAGGATCACAAGTTGGAGGCCAGCAGCAGCCTGTGCACTTTAGCAAGACCCTGTCTCAAAATAAAAATTTTAAAAATGGGGCTTGAGGTGCATCTCAGTGGTAGAGATCTTACCTACCATGCATGAGGGCACCCTGGTTCACCCCCTAGTACTGCAGTAGCAACAACAAAACAATACTAGGATAGCCCTACACTAGAGAAAACAAAATGCAGAAGGCACCAGTCTATTATTTAGCAATGAAGCATGATATTGACCACAATTTGAATCTATTCAATAGTAACTTAATTCTTAAAAAGAATTTGACAATCCAAAAGCCAAAACTGAAGTTCCCAAAAATATCTGAGGTACAATTATGTTATTCCATTTAGTTCTACAATAGTAGAAAAACAGGTAGAAATTAATATTTCTATACCCATTTCCTTACACTAAACACAGGATCAGGATCTGACAGAGACACTGTCAGTTTTTCACAGAGAGTGGTCCAATTTTCGCAGTTCAGGACATCAGATGGAGGAGCTGAACATAATGTTTGTAAGGCTTCATATCTCACCTAAATTTTTAAAACAAAATTTTTATTAATATTCAGCCACTGGAATAACTCTACAAAATAATATTTAACAAATTATTGAGATATAGAGCATGGATAACTGTTCTAATGAGCCATTTACTGTTTTAATGAGCATTAGATGCCCTTTTATAAAATAAATCTTGTGAATTCATTTTTTAAAGTAAGTGCTAAACAAAAAACAGATTGTGTAAAGCAAAATTTACACACTAAATGTACTAGGAGATTTTAGGTCTCATGTCTAAGAAATACAAGGGAGGAGAGTAGTTGAATCCAAATAACAAGGGAACAGTTTCTAGTGGCCTCATCCTTAGACTTTCCCATTTTATAAGTTCGCCAAAGGCACTCATACAGTTTGAGGGCTTTAATTTTAAAATACTGCACAAACATGTCTTTGGTCTAGCATTCTCATCCCAAAATACATGAACAATTCTCACAAAACAATTAGTTTGAACTTTTTTTCTGCTACGCCATATTTTCTGACTTCCTAACTACTGAGGTAGAAAAGAAAAAGTCATTCCACAGTGGAATGAAAAACTGAATTTCTGTTTTTTCATAGGAAATTTACTTCTTAATCAGTCTTCTCAGAATACAAACAGAATTCCCTCAAAACAGTATGATGGAGGGAACAGCAGGGGAGAATAACTCCACTCGAAGAACACATGGAGCAAAGTTTCTCTCCCTCTCACTCTCCAATTAGTGAGAAAGGACCTAATAATCCCAGCCAGCTCCTCAAAATACGGTCATTTCCCAAATGAAACCTAGGGAATGAAAAGGCGAGGCATCAGGACATAGAAGCCAAGTCCTCAGCAAACCAGACATTCTTATGAAAAACAAACCAAAAACCCAGACTACAGTTGTATTTGAAAATGTCTATATATTCATACCAAAGAACTCCTAAATATACCTTTATTTGTGAAAGGCTCTGGACAAAATATGGAGACAGTTTTAAAAATTGGGAATTTAGCTAGGTACTGTGCCTCATGCCTATGATCCCAGCTGAGGCATGAAGATCACAAGTTTGAGGCCAGAGGCAGCCTGCACAATTTAGTAAATCTCAAAAATAAAAAATAATAATAATAAATAAAGGTGCGTGGAGCACAGCCTAGCTGTGGAGTGTTTGCCTAGCATGTGTGAGGCCCTGGGTTCAACTCTTAGTACTGGAAAAAAAAAAATTAATAAACTTGAGAATTGGGATTTCATTTACAATTTTAAGTAATTCCTCCTTCCCAGTTAGTTTTCAGGACAAAATCTCATTAAGAATTTACTACTTGCAAAAGCAAAGTAAAGATTATTGTATAAGTATAGATCTGCAAGTAATCCACTTAACCTAAATAGAATTTTTTTCACATCAAAGTCAAATCTGATTCCCAGTATCTTTTTCAAACATGTTATTTAATAAGAATCAAGAAAATAAACTGCAAAATGCTGAGAGAAAAACAAATTCTTCTTGATTTTTTAGAAGATTACTGGAAAGCGAGAGAAAGTAATTTATTTCAAAAGTTGGTCCCAAATGGCAACATATATACAAAAGACAGGTTAAAAATTTTCAAAAATCCTATCATTTTCTACTTCAGATTGACTTTCAAATGAAATAAGATCATAAACAGTAATTTATACAATCTCTGAAAATATAAACAATTTAATTGTTTCTTCAAAAATTTTTCTAATAAATAATTTTAAAAGTTTTACATGGAGGAGCTGGGGAAATTTTGGTCACATACAAAGTTTCAGTTACAAGGAAAAAGTCAAGAAATCTATTGAACATATCAATGTATCATATTCTTGAAAATCATTAAATTTTAACTTGTTGTTGTTATTGCTGTTGTTGTTAGTTGCCATCGAGTAGGTATCTGACTCACAGAGATCCTATGTACAACAGGCGGAACACTATTGTCAGTGCTTCTCTGCTGTACATAGGGTTTTCAATGGCGGATTGATTTTGGGGAGTGGGTTGCCGGGTCCTTCTCCCAAGCCTACAGCACTTGGTCTCCCATCCAAGTATTAACCAGGCCCAACCCTGTTTAGCTTCTGAGATCTGACAGGATCGGATGCCACAGGGCTATGGCTGCAGGCAAGTTTTAATTACTCACATAAAAATGTTAAGTATGTGAGGTAATACATGTTGTTGTTGTTAGGTGTCTGACTCATAAGGACCCTATGTACAAGAGAGGAAGACTATTGTGCTTCTCTGCTATTCATAGGGTTTTCAATGGCAGAATTTTGGGCATGGGTTGCCAGGTCCTTCTCCCAAGCCTACAGCATTTGGTCTCCCATCCGACTATTAACCAGGCCCAATCCTGCTTAGTTTCCAAGATCTGATGTGATCGGACAGCACAATGGTATGGCTGCAGACAAGGTAATACATACGTTAGCTTAATTTAGTCATTGCTCAATGTATGCATATTTCAAAACATGTTAAACATACTATTACAAAATAATTTTTAAGTAGATGCTCACATTTCCTAGAAATAGAAAAAGTATTGAGTGGTTTATCCTGAGAAATAACTTAATAAAACATTGCATACAAAGGAACAGCTTAGAGGACAACTACCAAAAACCTCATCCCTTCAAAATGCGAACTGGCGGTGGGGTGGGGGGGACCTCTACCCATGACAATTCTCTAAAGAAAGTTTCCCTGAGACCTTTCATAACGTTTACCAGGGATGTCAACCTATTGTCCATAACAGTAAAGGTCTATCCTCAAGATAAACAGCCCAGAAGCTACTGATCGCAATCCAGTATAACTATATGGTATTTGAGTGAATTTGACAGCTATCCTTTAAACTTACCTCTTTAGGTTGCCCAGTATCCAACTGATCTAAAATCAATTGTAATTTTCCTTGACAAAATTTGTAACTCTGCAATACAATTGAGAAAACACACATTTACTTAGACTTTTAAAAGTATTGCTATAAATGGTTTTGTTAATTCCAAGCATAATATACATTCTGAACAAGGGAATGAACTACTTTGATTTGGCAGTCAACTTAGAATTTTTGTTTTTCAAGACTTTTAAATGAGAACTAAATGTCCCAAAGGAACAGTGTACCTTCATTTATATGAAAATTATTTGCTGAGTAATTACAATGTATAGAACATTATAAGACTCAAAAGACATAAAACCAAAATGTGTGTATCCAGAAATGTACGATAAAAAAACAACATAAACAAGAAGGACAAACAGCACCGCAGACATAGATGCAGTGCTGCTTGGACTTTGACACCTCCTTTCCTGTATTTTTTAGCCTCTCTCAATAGTTCTTTGGTTTAAAAACTACATATATTGAAGTAAAAGCCTATATCTACAAAAAATTTACAATAGACCCATAGCTATATTAGAGGAAGAAAGGGTATTTTTTAAATATTCATGGTATCTAAAAAATCATCTAAAATTAAATTTTTAATTAGTAGATGCAACTGAGTGTCTATTATGTAGCAAACCTTGTACTCTCTTCATTCATCATGACTGAAATATGAGAAATATGAAAATTGAAGAGGTTAAATAACTTCTCCAAATCACACGGTTATCACAACACAAATTCCCATCCACATTAGAGATCATCTTCTCTTCACTATCTACACCTTCCTAAGGTATTCTCATCCAGTTCTTTGACATTAAATATAACATGATGAGTCATACACAGAACAGACTGGCCTCAAACTCACACCCATCTCTTGCCTCAGCCTCCCAATCACTGGGATTATAGGTCTGTACCACTATGCCAGGCTTCCCAACCTCACTTGTGAAACCTACTTCCCAACATCACTATAAGAGTTCAATAAGATAAGTCTTTTGTTATTATTAAACTCTGAACACCAGACAACAGTCATCCCAGTGACTCAGGAGGCTGAGGCAAGAGGCAGGAGGCAGCCTAGGCCACTTAATAAGATTGTATCTCAAAATAAAACTGAAAAAATGGCTGGAGTGCAGCTGAGTGGTACAGTATTTGCCCAGCACATATAAGCCCCTGGATGCAAGGCCCTAGTATTACAAAAATTGAAATTTTTAAGTCAATGTCTCAATAAATGTTACAAAAAATACAAAATAACTGATTTTTCATCTACCAATTACCTATTCAAGACCAAGCAATCTAAAGAACATAATTAATTGATTTCCACAGATTTCTATTCTAATCCAGTCTCTTTTCCAATACAGATTTATGTTCTACAACAGCCCTGACAAACAGTGAGCCAGTCATTATTTGAACATTCTCAGTTACCGGGACTCTACATTTGATGAGAAAACCAATATTTTGCTAGGTATCAGTCAATTAAAAAGGTAATCCTTAGTTCTTAACAGAATTTGTTCCCTTTAACGGTCCCCAGAACAAAGACTTGATATTGTAGTCTTCTTATGCACAATATCCCAGACAAGTAATCCTTGCTTTCTGAAAATGTCTTTGCCTTGCATTTCACAAAATCATTATGGCCAACCAACACAGTGATTCCTCAGTGTCCCTCCTCTTTCTTTCAATATTATTCTCTGGTCAAGTGCTAGCCATAAAATTCAAAGCTCTTCCTTTGTCTTCATCTTTAACATCCCTCTATCATTCATTACATCTAATTAACCCCTCTATCATTCATTACATCTAATTAACCATCCCTCTTTTCTCAAGAGTTGCCCAAACTATAGTTCCTAGTGTCACTGGGTGTGGTGGCACACACCTGTAATAGTAGCACTCAGGAGGCTGAAGTGGGAAGTTTGTGAGTTTGAGGCTAGCCTGGCCTATGGAGGTTGGAGGAGGCGGGAGAGGACAGGATGATCCGTAACAACCAAAAAAGTGCTTTGTGTCTTCTTTTCTGAGCCAACTTCCTGTTTCTACTGACACTGAAAATGTGATAAATAAAGTTTCATATATTTGGTTGCTATAGTAATACCTCTACAAAGATAACATACACTGTTATCCCCAACACCAACTTTTCTACCAAGTGAATCTGGCATTTTCAACTATTTGTCATAACAGAGGCAGTAGGCCTAAAAATCTTGAATTCACTGTATTCTTCTTCACACCTCTCTAATCCCCGGCATGGTTCATGACACCATTACCCTCCAACTACCTCAAGCTTGAAACCACAACTAGACCTTTGATTCTATTCCTGTTTGCACCCCTTTTCAACAAAGTCAAGTTTAATAATCCTACTTTAATTCTCACAGTAGTGCCTTCCTATGTACTACTACCCAACTGCCTCAGTTCTGACCCTCATTTTTTATTTCCTTAATTAACATACAATGTAATGAGTTTATTTATGGGGATTTTCATACAATTATATCATGTGCTTTGATCTTGCTCTTTCATTATCCCCAAATGTTGCTCATTCCAAAATACAACCCCTTATACTTTCCAAGCTTACATACATACACACATATACACATATTTTTCCTTTTAAGATAAATCTAGCTTCAGCATATGAAAGAGAAATGTGGTATTTATTTTTCCATGCCTGGCTTACTTCCCTTAGAATGATGATGTCCAGTGCCATCCGTTTTCTTGCACTTTTCAATGACAATGACAACGATAGCCTTCTAACTTGTTTTTCTACAACCACTTCCTCCCCTTCCCATCTCCTTATGCACACAACTGTCAGGAAAATCATCCTGAAGCACACTTCTCTGTTCCATAACCTAAAGTGATTTCCCTTTGCCTATAAAATACAACCCAATTCAGCATTTGAATACAATATGTCTCAAAAACATATTCAGCACATACTGTGTACCAGATACTGTAATTTTAAAGCTAGCACCCATAAATATTGACTAAAGCAAAATTCTTATCTTCACTCTATAAGCTGGCCCCAGTCTACCACTGCAATCTATTCCCCAAACTTTGTTCTAATGCTTCAAAACAACAAACTATCCATAGGTTCCCATACATACCACATTCTTTGTTGATTCCAAACTTTAGTCCATTCACATTCTGAAATACTTTTCTCTATAGCTTGTTGATATTCTTAGTTATAAATATTCCTCTTTGGGACTCCTAGACACATTATTTCTACCTTACAACTCTATTTATATAACTATCCTATCTCTTTACTATTTTAAGCGCCTCATGTAAATAATCCATACAAAATTAATCTTTGCATTTTTGCAGTGGCTTAAACAAGGTATCTCATCTGCTAGTTACCCAACACATACCTATTAAATGAATGTATAGCCAAAGAACTGATGTCCCTCAATTCTACTATACTTGCCTTTCCTCCCAATTTATAATGCACACTAGAAAAGCATAATTTTGGGTTACAGGTGTAGCTCAGTGACAGAGCTCCTTCCTAGCATGTGCAAGGGGGGGTTGATTCCCAGAACTGCACGCACAAAAAAAAAAAAAAGAAAAAGAAAGAAAGAAAAAGAAAACATAACTTTTAATACTTACCTAGTTAAAGTATTCTCAATCTAGTTTCCACTCTAAAAGATCCTTTTAATTACCTTCTTAAACATGGTACAAACGTCTAAAATGTTTTTAAGTGGTTATTTTTATTACACTAGAAATTAGAATCTAATCCCTGACTTAATTGTGACCCAAACCTACGGGACTTTTTGTATTATTATCAATAGACATAAACTGCCATATCAACTAATTATAATACATTTAACTAGAGCATACACTATATAATGTGTCCAGAGGATATATGTGCTAGATTGAAATTCTAATTATTTCTAAGATTGAAAACTCCTGAGGATTGAGCAGTGCCTGCTAGCTTGATTTGTAAAACACCACATAGATGTTAGTGGTAACAGATGTGGTATCAATTTAAGTAGAAACTTCCAAAACGAATTTTTTTAAACATGTTAGTGTAAACTGAACAAATAATTTCTAAGCACACTATAAAGGGAAAAGAAACAGTAATAGTCTAAGACATACTCGGTCCTCTTACATGATCATAAGAATCTGAATTAAAGGCCTTTACAAGCTAAAATAAAGATTAGGATACATTTTGGTCAGAAGCAAGTTATAGACTGCAAATAGAAACTATATTCATGGTGATACCATACTCAATTAGTTGATTATGACCTACACTAAAAATTATTGACATTATTCAATCACTACATTCTAGATTAGAAAACTCAAACCACTCAAAATTATTTTATCTCAAAATTTACTCTATTTTAAATGTTTAGTTTGTAAACTATACAAGCCATTAAACATACAGACAGTCAAAACAACACAATTATTACTATTGCCCAAATAGTATTGCCAGCAAGCATGGCAGCACATGCTTATAATCCCAGGACTTGGGAGGCTAGGGCAGGAGAACGGTGAGTTCAAGACTAGCCTAGGCTATATAATGAGTTCTAGGCCTGAGCTACAAAGCAAGAGTCTGTCATAAAAAATAAAAACAAAACAACAACAACAAAAACACTGCTACAGGAAATAAAATGGAGAAATGTGTAAATATTAATCTAATGATGATAATTTAGGCTTTAACATGTCTAACTGCACAACAATTTCTTTCCTATCTTAAAAAAGGGAAAGACAACACTATCCAAAGTTGATAACATCAAGGACTACAAACAATTAATATGTGCCAAGTACTTTTCAAAATGCTTTACATATATTAAACATTAAATTTTCAAAGCAACTCTATAACGTAGGCTCTATCTCTATTATATACATAATAAATTTCAGGCATGGAGAGGTCAAGAAACCAAAGACCAAGTTCATCTGTGGCAGAGCCAGAGGTAATGTCAGAGTAATCGTCTCAAAAATATTTTGAACTAGCTGGGCGTGGTGGCACACACCTGTAATCCCAGCGGTTCAGGAGGCGGAGGCAGGAGGATCACAAGTTCGAGACCAGAGGCAGTCTGCATAACTTAGTGAGACCCTGTCTCAAAATGTAAAAAAGTGGGCTGGGGGTGCAGCTCAGTGGTCCAGCACTTGCAGAGCATGCAAGCGTGAGGCCCTGGGTTCAACCCCAGTACCACAAAAAAAAAAAAAAAAGATTCAGAATGAATTATGTTCACACTAAAATGGCTTTTTCCAACTTTAGTGCATCTAAAACCTTTCAAATTATGCACCCACCTTCATTAAACTTTAAATACATAAGAAGGTTACTATTTTTAAAAAACTAAGGTTTTAAACACTTTTAAATGATACATTTATCATAAAATTTCCTAGATATTTTATGTGTGACAAAAAGAACTTGTTTTAAAAGTGCTACATTGAGAAATAAAATCTATTCATAAGTATGAAGAAACTTAACATTTCATAAAGAATATTAGCACTGCTAAAGAAATTAGTTTCCTAGTGTCAGACTGGGCTGGGATTTAGCTCAGTTGGTAGAGCGCTGCACTGCAGTCTCTGAGGTGCCGGGTTCTATTCCCAGCACCGCAAAAATGGGAGAAGGGCCTGGCAATCCACTCCCAAGGCAATCCCGAAACAGCCATTGAAAACCCTGTGAGGGTCGCTATGAGTCCGATACCGACTTGACAGCACCTAACAACAACAACAACAAGTGTCAGATTGCCTTAAGGGATTACTATTAAAGCAAACAAGCAAAATAAGAAAAAAACAAAAAGTCTACACCTGCCCTGACCCAGCTGCCTTCCAAACAATCCACTTGTCTCAAATCCTAACTCTATGCAGCTGCACTATCAACACTGTGTTCATCTTTAAGTCTCAGCAATCTTTCCCTTTCAGTTGTACATTTTTATTATTTATAGGCTTCTACTTTTGTTTACCAAAAGAATACAAATAAAAATTAAGATTTTATCAGCGATGGGTATCTAGAGATGAGGGAACTCCTAAAATGTAGGTTGAGCTGTAGCCAAATCCTATTCTAGGTGATGAAGTAAAAAAAAGAGATGAAGCTCTTGTCATCTCTCAGTAGTAGTATGAAATCCTCACCAAAAGAACACTGTAGAGTATTGAAGATTTTGGAAGAAGAAGCCATAAAATGGGTTGAACTCCAGATATTATTAAGATTTTAGTAGCAATGGTAGAAAATAAATTGTTGTTGTTGTTAGGTGCCGTCAAGTCGGTATCCGACTCATAGCAACCCTCATAGGGTTTTCAATGGCTGACTGTTTCGGGATTGCCTTGGGAGTGGATTGCCAGGTCCTTCTCCCATTTTTGCGGTGCTGGGAATCGAACTCTGGTCCTCAGAGACTGCAGCGCAGCGCTCTACCAACTGAGCTAAATCCCCAGCCTAAGAAAATAAATTAGGGTTGTTGAAAGTACATATTCTCAAAGGGAAAGGCCATGTACCCAATATGGAAAAAAAGCTACTTAAAAAAATTCTTACTGGAAAATTCAAAGCATAGCAACAAGACCAAGTTTGAGCGGTTCCCAGAAAAAGGAGAATCCATTTCCTTGCTTTTTTCAACTTCTAGAGTTGGCCTAGACTCCCTGGCTTACAGTCAACTTTCATCTTCAAGCCAGCAATCACACCACACCAACCTCCATGGCAGCCTGCCCAGCATCTTCTCCAACTCAGGCCTTCCCTGAGTCTCTTATATAGACCATATGGCTACATTTGGGCCCACCTGGACAATCCAAAATAGTCTCCTCACCTGAAGTTTTGGGTTTTATGTTTGTTTGTTTGTTTGTATTTTTGAGTACCAGGGGGCTGAACCCAGGGCCTTTTGCACTTTGCAAGTGCTCTACCACTGGGGTGCACTCTTGGCCCTGTTTCTATTTTTATCTTGAGACAGGGTCTTGCTAAATTATGCAAGCTGCCTCTGGCCTCGAACTTAAGGTCCCCCTATCTCCACCTCCGGAGTCACTGGGATTACAGGTGTACAACACTGCAACTGGCATCACCTGAAAATTCTTAATCACATCAGCAAACTCTTATTTGCCATATAAGGTACCATGCTCACAGGTTCTGGGAATTAGGCTATGGACCATTACTCTGCCTACCACAAATACCAAAAGATAGATTCCAAGGAGAGGTGCCAGGAAAGCAAAGAACAGTAAATGCCCTAAACAAGTTCACATCACACAAGATTTATTGCTTGTCTATTATCCTAAACTCATCTCCACATAAAGTGCACATCCCGAGGTGGAGTTCCCTTGGAATGTAGTAAAATAGTAGTACATATATAACATAATATTTGTGGTATACTACCCTAAATACTGGGCTGGGATTTAGCTCATTTGTAGAGTGCTGTGCTACAGTCTCTGAGGTCCCGAGTTCAATTCCCAGCACCGCAAAAATGGGAGAAGAACCTGGCAATCCACTCCCAAGGCAATCCCGAAACAGTCAGCCATTGAAAACCCTATGAGGGTCGCTATGAGTCGGATACCGACTCGACAGCACATAACAACAACAACAACCCTAAATACTGCAGCCATACCATTGTGGCATCCAATCCCATCAGATCTCAGAAGCTAAGCAGGATCAGGCATGGTTAGTACTTGGATGGGAGACCACCTGGGAATACCAGGTGCTGTAGGCTTGGAAGAAGGAGCCGGTAACCCACTCCTCACCACCACCAACCACCACCCCCCAAAAAAAAAATAATCAGCCACTGAAAACCCTATGAATAGCAGAAAAACACTGAAAATAGCATTTTACCTGTTGTATATAGGGTCACTGAGTCAGACACCAACTCGATGGCACCTAACAACAACAAGAACCCTTATTACTGTGGGACCTTGATTTTTATTGTTGTTTTTCAGTTCTGACGACTGAACCAAAGGCTTAGGGTATGCTATACAAGTGTTCTACCACTAAGTTGCATTCCCCAGTCCCTCTTTTCCTTATTTTTGAGACAGTGTCTAAGCTGCAGATGCTGCCTCTGGCCTAACATGTGATCTTCCCACCTCAGCCACACAAGTGTGCCTGGAGTTTTTTGTTTGTTTGTTTTTCTTTCAAATAGAATTTCACTATATAGATCAGGCAAGCCTAGAACTCAATAATTCACCTGCTTCAGCTTTCTGATAGGCACATGCCACCATGCTCAGCTGACCTGAAATCTTCCAACATTTTTTTTAAAAAGTTTTTTTCTTTAAGTTTTTAAATGTTTTGCTGAGGCAGGAGGATTTTAAGTTCAAGGCCAGCCTGGGCTACATAGTAAGACACTATCTTTAAAAAAACAAAAACAAAAACAAAAAACAAAACAGTTGGGTGCAGTGGCTCATGCCACTGCATGAGGTGGAGGCAGGAGGATTGCAGGTTCAAGGTCAGTGGCAGCTTGCATAATTTAGCAAGTCCATGTGTCAAGATTAAAAAAAAAAATGGGCTGTGGATGTAGCTCAGTGGTAGAGTGCTTGCAAAGCATGTGTAAGGCCCTGGGTTCAACTCACAAGTACTGCCAATAAATAAATAAATAAATAAAGTTTTAAAATTTACAATTCATGGCAACCTTCATCTCCAGAGACTATATAAAGGAAATACTTTGGTTCCATATATCATCTATAATTTAAACTTTAACGAGGATTTATTGAGAATAAGCTTTTGGTAATATAACCCAAATATGCATTTGACTTTTACACACATTGGCAATGTTGTTGTTGTTGTTAGGTGCCATTGAGTAGTGTCCAACTCATAGCAACCCTCATAGGGTTTTCAATGGCTGATTATTTCGGGATTGCCTTGGGAGTAGATTGCCACATCCTTCTCTCATTTTTGCAGTGCTGAGAATCAAACCTGGGACCTCAGCAACTGCAGAGTGGCACTCTACCAACTGAGCTAAATCCCAGCCCACATATTAGCCATAAGGCTCCATAAATCTTGTGGCTTAATGAAAGTGTAGCCAGAAGTGATGTAATGATTGCACAGAGGGGGAAAAAAAGAAAACCTAAATTTAAATTTTTAAATAAACCCAACTTTTGTAAGTTTGAGGCAAGGGAATAAAGAGATGCACAAAACTAAAAATAAATAAATAAATAAAAAGTTTATTCAAGAATACTAATTCAACAATTGTCTACATCCCTTAATGGAAATAACTTAGTCTGAACAAGAGAATCTAAATTGTACATTGTCAATTTCTTCTTCTTTCTAGAAAATACATGAATGATTTTTTCCATGTTTGGTGACATTTTACCATTATGTTTGGTGACATTACCATTAAATACAATTCAGCAAACATACTGGGATTTATTAGTCCACTGTTCTTTTGGAGTTCAAAAGTGGCGAGATTAAGCTGGGTGTGGTGGTGCATGCTTATAATCACAACACTGAGATGGCTGAGGCAGGAAGATCATAAATTCGAGACTATGCTGGGCTACTAGCCAATTCCAGGCCAGCCTAGCCTACATAGTCTTAAAAACCCAAGGAGAGAGAGAGAGAGATGACAGAGAGAAAGACAGAGAGAGACAGAGAGAGAAAGAAAGAAGAAGAGGGAGGAGGAGGAGGAGGAATGAGTAATTTATTTGGGAGGGATTGAGGGACAGAATAATAAAGGCTGAATTTTGGCTATCCACAGTCCCTCCTCCTAAAGGTACTCTAAAATTTCTTCCAGAAAATGTAAGATTAAGTTATACATAAATTTACATATATGAATCTTTTGCCTTTTTTTGAAAAACAACCGTAATCTTTAGTGTGTGCATATGTTGTGTTTGTGGTTTCCTCCAGTAAAATTTCTGATTTTTATATATTTAAACCTGTATTCCCCAAACTCGAGTCATTAATAAACCACCTTCATAAGTAAAAAGACAGAGAGAGAGAGAATAAGCTTTTTTAACTGAAGCTTAAGCATACTTGTTTTAGTTCATTTTTTAAAATTCTAAAATATATCAATTTTTTCATCTTATTAAGAATTATCTCAAGACAGGCATGGTGGTACACCCCTGAAATCCCAGCATGTGGGAGGCTGAGGCAGGAGGAATGACTCAAGTTTGAGACCAATGTGATCTACATAGCAAGTTCCAAACCAGCTTGGGCTACACAGGAAGACTCTATCTCAAAAATGAAACAAAACAAAAACAATTACCTCAGATGTAATACAATTATTCATTAAACAAATAATTCTTCAACATAGTATTTCATGAACCAAAATTTATATAGATTATTTTGTTTATTTTTCCTTAAGCTTTAAGTTAGAAAACAGAAAAATATGGGTAATAGCTTATTAAATCTAGTTATTATTAAACACTTTTAAAAATACAAAACTAAATAACTCACCTGATTGAATGATGAGTCACTATCAGAGCAATTATCTGTGCAGTAACTACTACTTTTCTCCTTTTGGATTTTTCTCTGCCTCTCTTGACTTCGTATCTCATCTTCTTCAAATTTGTTCATCATAGACTCCACCACTACCATCATAACATTCTTTAAAGAATGCATCATCTCTTTATACCTTTAAATTCAAAGTAGTCTTAATAAGAGATAATCATCAGAAATTAAAACAGTCAACTAAGTTAAAATACTCTATTTTTTTCCATAAAAAGTCCCTTTAAGAACACAATGCTAAAGAGAAAAATCTAAGTTACTTTTCCTTAAAGAAAAAAAATGGTACAACAGAATTTATAAGAATAAAAATTAATTGAAAATTCAAAAGGTATGTTATTTCCTTGTTTTGTTTTGTTTTCATCATAAAGCAAAGCAAAAAAAGTGAGTCCTTTTAAACAGAAGTTAGATAATCCATTCACAGGAGTGCTAAGAAAGGGATACCTGAAGTTGATAAGAACTAGACTGCAAAAAGTCTAAGCTTTTTGCACCTATAAAGATCTAAAAAAAACCTCAAAAAATAATAAATTTCTCAATTTTAAAAAAATATGAACTCTCAGGCATCCATGTTTATGTTATTCTGACATTTCCAAATACCCTAGGAATAGAATTTAGATCTAGGGGAAAAAAAAAAAAGGCTACCCTTTATTTTACAATGAGGCATACATGATACAGACCACTGATGTTTCCGTATTAAAACAAAAAAAGGCAAAAAGATTTAAGTAAACATAGTAAATAAAGTACTAAAGTTAGAATTAGAAATCCTGGATTAGAATCCTAATTACTTCACCTACCAGTTCTGTCATAAATTTCAATTTCCTCAATTATAAAATGAGATAAGAATATAATCTAGCTGACCTATGTCATAAGGCCATGCTGTTGTTAGGTGCCATTAAGTTGGGTCCGACTCATAGCAACCCTCCATGTAACAGAATGAAACACTCCCTGACACTGTGCCATTCCCAGCACTATGTCAGTGCTTCTCTCCTACTCATAGGGTTTTCTATGTCTGATTGCTTCAGGATTGTTTGAGCAGTAGGCTGCCAGGTCTTTCTCCCACTTTGGGGGATAGTGGAGATCAAACTCAGGGCCTCACAGCATGCAGAGCATCATGTTACCAACTGAGCTAAACCCCAGCCCTCACAAGGCTATGTTGTTGTTGTCGGGTGCCTTTGAGTCAGGACTGACTCATAGTGACCCTCATAGGACTTTCAATGGCTGGTTGTTTGGGGATCGCTTCAGGGGTGGATTGCCATATCCTTCTCCCACTTTTGTGGTGCTGGGGATCCAACCCGGATCCTCAAAGAGTATAAAACAGCTCTCTACCAACTGAGCTAAACCCCAGCCCCTCATAGGGTAACAGTATTAATGATAAAAGTATCTGAATAGGCTTTGTAAATATAAATCACTACAAACATATTTTGAGGCTGGGATTTAGTTCAGTTGGTAAAGCGCTGTGCTGCAGTCTCTGAGGTCCCGAGTTCGATGCCCAGTACCACAAAAATGGGAGAAGGACCTGGCCAATCCACTCCCAAGGCAATCCCGAAACAGTCAGCCATTGAAAACCCTATGAGGGTCGCTATGAGTCGGATACCGACTTGACGGCACCTAACAACAACAACAACAACAACAAACATATTTGGGGGTTTTGTTAATTTTTTTTTTTTTTTAATTTTTAAATTTTGTTTTCTTTGCTTCAAACATATTTATAAATATACTAATAGTCCTACAATGCATGCTGGTGTTACATGACATCAGAACTGGCTCACACTTCTGGCCGGGCTCACAACACTGTCCAGCAGGCACCTGCATCGAGACAGCCTTCTTTCTTTCTTCCTAAGATATTCTCACTATGTAGCTCAGGCTGGTCTTAAACTGGCTATCCTCTTACCTCTGCCTTGCAAGTGCTGGGATTATAGGAGTGTGCCACTGGCTCTAGGTGATGCAGGTTTCTGAAGAGATTCCACAGGAGTAGCACCTCAAGGAAGTGGCAAGGACACCTGTGTGTACATGCCTATGCTAGGCTTGAGATAAGCTGCCACCCTGGGATGGCTTGGGAGCTTTAGAGAGCATTTCTAAGAGAGTTAGGACATGATCAAGGTGACTGTGAGAGCATAACAGGGATGTGCTGAGTTTTGGTGGCTTGAATGTTTGGATAAGAATCTCATTTCTCCGTTTTGTTGTTGTTGTTGTTGCTGTTTGTCCATTGGTCAGTTTTTAGAGGGTGGGGAGAGGGGGTAGTTTGAGACATGGTTTCTCTATGTAGCCCAGGCTGGCTTGGAACTCTCTATGTAAAGCAGGCTGGCCTAAATCTCCCATAGATACTCCTGACTCAGCCTTCTAAGTACTGGGAATACAGGCATCCACTACTATGCCTGAGAGTCACATTTTTCATTTACACAGCTGCAATGCAGAAAAGCAGCAGGAAGCCTGCCCTAGTATCAGGAACTGAAGGAGTGACTCAGTCCCAGGCTAGAACTGTATCAGGTGCCCTCTAGTTTCCAGGTGGTTGCAGTAGTAACTCTGGAGTTTTCAGTGTGTTCTCATTAACATCCTGTTCTGTGGATGGCGCTTCTTGTCAAGGCCTTTTACATCTACCCATTCTTCTCCTTCCAGGCCCGCAGGCTAATAGCCCTTCTTCTCACCTGCGCTGGTTTAGACTCATCAAGTTCTTAAGGTGACACAGAGATAGATGTAGAGAAAGTGGTGAGGCCTTGCCCCGCTCCCAGGACTCCAAAGGGGAAAACTGGGGTTTTCAAGCTCAGGCAAGGGTATGATAGCTTCTAGACACACCAGAGGCAGGGACCCAGTAATGTTTGTAACTGCAGAATCTATGAGTCCTTCACCAGCACCTCTCAACTGAACTCTACCTGCTTGGCAGTGTGGGCCATGTTCAATGTATCATTAATCTAGTCTTCTAGGAAGTGCCAAGTATCCTCAAAATCTGGGGATGAGTCCTGCACTATCACCAGCTCTGTCATGCTCTAAATGCTAGCTACCATGTTGTTGTTGTTGTTGTTGTTAGGTGCCTATCGAGTCAGTATCCGACTCATAGCAACCCTCTGTACAACAGGGGAAACACTATTGTCAGTGCTTCTCTGCTGTTCATAGGGTTTTCAATGGCAGATTGAATTTTTTGGGGAGGGGGTTGCCAGGTCCTTCTCCCAAGCCTACAGTTTCTGGTGTTCCCAGGTGGTCTCCCATCCAGGTACTAACCAGGCCTGACCCTGCTTAGCTTCTGAGATCTGACAGGATCGGATGCCACAGGGCTATGGCTGCAGGCAGCTAGCATAGTGCAGCAGATATACCAGTTAATGTCAATGGACTGGTGCCTAGCGGAATGCCACATGTCATTCACCATGCTGGTGAGTAGGCTGAGGCTGGGTGAGATATCGTGAGGGAGCAGAAGGATGCTGAGGGAGTAGAAGGATGCTATAGATCAGTCCACAATGGTGGTGGGACAGGTGTGGCAGTGGTAGGAAGCAGGGCCTATGGCAGACAACCTTATCTCTTTGTGAAGAGGAAGCAGAGAGCCTATATATACATATGTGTACACATTATAATTATGGAATTATATTAGGAAAACAAGCACAGAAACATCTCTTCATATTTCTGGCTAATAAATCATGTCAAAGGAAAGGACAGGTACTATCATTCATAAGAATAATATCATCCTAGATTGAGATTTTAAAAAGAAATTATAAGATACATTCTTCTGTATTTTGGATCTGGAATTTCCCTCAAAGGCCACTAAGGAATATAAGTCTTAAAGTTTTGCCCTCTATCAGTCCATGGTGCTACGTGGAGGTGGTAAAACATTTAAGAGGCTGAGCCTAGTGGAAGGTCTTTGGTCACTGGAGGCATTACCCATGAAGGGGCCTATGGTCTCTTATTCCTGGTCTTTTGCTTCCACCCATAATGTGAAAGGGCTTCCTTGCCATGTACTCTTGCCATGATGTACTGCCTCACCACAGGACCAAAAGCAACAGTGTCAATTGGCCATGGACTGAAACCTCCAAAACTGTGAGTCTAAATAAACTTTTTTTCTAGTTATCTCAAATATTTGTTAAAGACAAAGCTGACTAATCTATACTTTAAGTTCTGTATGACATAAATTATATATCATTACATATATATTTAATTTCTATATAATTTAAACATACTCACATACTTAATATACATTTGTTGCTGTTGCTGGGTGCTGTGGAGTCAGAGTCCGACTCAGAGTTGTCCTATGTTCAACAGGAGAAACAGTATTGTTACTGCTTCTCTGCTATTCATAGGGTTTTCAATGGCAGGTTGTTTTTTTGCTTGTTAGTTTGGGAGTGGGCTGCTGGGTCCTTCTGCTAGTATTCCCAGGCCTAACCAGGCCCAACCTTGCTTAGCTTCCAAGAACTGATGGAAGTGGATGCCATAGTGGTACGGCTACAGGCAATATATATTTAACAGTACTTTATATATCATATAAATATAAATAAATTTATATACTACATATTTTACATATATATGTATATACCTTATAAAGCAACAGAAATCATGAGAAAACACAAAAATATTAAAAGTAGGTAAGGATAGATTAGGAACAAACCAAGGGGTAAGATATAGAGAAGTGAACTGCAATAGAAGAGAGAGAGCCCAGCAAAGATCCCAGTCTAAAGTAAAGGGGTATAAAAAACAAGAACTCTCAAGAAACTCTAATTAGAGTTATTTGTGAATTATATATGTATAAGATACCTGAGCCTGGAGGCCCAACTTCCTCTTCTACAGATTCTAAGGAGCAAGAAACAAGAAAACAACTATGCCCTGGTAGGCATCAATATCTATCTACCAAAAAAAAAAATGTTCTTTCCTTCCACAATAATTGGATTGTAACTAAACTACACTCTTCAGCCTCCTTTGTAGTTAGGTGTGCCATGAGAACATCATAAAACCCTTATCCCTTTAAAATTTACAATTTCATGATTTAATAAAGAAGTATAACTCACTACAGTGGTACACATCTGAATCCCTAAAACTCTGGAGGCTGAAGTAGGAGGGTAACAATTTCGAGGGCATTAGCAGCCTATGCAACTTAGGAAGACCTTGTCTCAATATAAAAAATAAGAAAGGTGCAGAAATCATGCGAAAACACAAAAATATTAAAAGTAGGTAAGAACAGGAGTGCAGCTCAGTGGTGGAGCACTTGCCTAGCACGTATGTGCAAGGCCCTGGGTTCAACCCCACAGTACTGTAAAAAAATGTATAAAAGTAAATCTCAATGATATACAAAGTAAATGAAGTAAGACTGAGTAACTAAAATCCACAGAAAGGGTAGAAAGGTAAACATAAGGGCAATTAAATAGTCACTAAAACGTAAGTAAGGGTAACCAAAATCCATAAAAAATCAGAAATTTCAATTTGGACATATATATTTCCAACAGATGTTTTGAAAAGACCAACATGAATTCTTCTGCAAGAAATACCAACAAAAATGGTCATAAGGAGAAAGAATAACAACTTTTGAAATGAAGTTTTAAAAAATACTTGAGCACCAGACCATCATTATCAACAGTTAAATAAACTACAACTCAATAGCAGCCATTGCAATTCTGAAAAAGCCAATGAAAACAGATAGAGAATAGAACACAATACTATTAAGTAGATTCCTTTAATACTCCAAGAAGTATTTAAATACAGACTATAGTAAGAAAAACCTCCAAGTAAAAACCATATCAATTAATAATGAACATCTACATAGTTAAGTACTTCCACTCATTATATGATTAGTGCATGACAGATCCTACCAATGAATTCTTCCATGTTCAAGCATCTAAATATTACATATCAAAATGTTTAATTAAGAAAATACTTTGTAGTTAGTACAGTAAAAATGTTGTTAATAGATGTTCTGTTGTCACATCAGGCCTAAGTAATTTCTGAAAAATCACAAAAAAAAAAACTTTAAGGAAATAATACTCCATATAACTTAAAATTTTCATCTATGATTCATAAAGCAGAAGATAAACATTAATTCATTTAAAAATCTTCGGGAGGTAGTTATTGTATTAATTTTTACACATGAATGAACTCAAACACAGGAATATTAAAGAGCTTACCCAGAGATCAAAATTAAAAAACTAATTTCCTAACAGCATCATGTAAAACTCTGCTCTTATCATTAAAATACTTTCATTATCTGACTAATGAAGTATTTTAATATTCCTGTTAGATGCCACAGTGGTAGGGCTGCAGGCTATAAAATACAGTAGATAATAGAAACTCAAGTATATATTCAAATATCTCTCATATTGAGGTAAAATATGTCCTAAGTCATAAATTAACTTTCTGCTTGTTTTTTAAAATAAAATTGTATTGGAACACATGTACATTCTTTCATTTATATATAGCTATGGCTGTTTTTGGGAGAAGGACCCAGCAACCCACTCCCAAAAATCAATCTGCCACTGAAAACCCTATGAACAGCAGAGAAGCACTGACAATAATGTTTTTCCCGTTGTACGCAGGGTCACTATCAGTCGGATTCTGACTCGATGACACCTAACAACAACAACATGGCTGTTTTTATCTCACAACAGGTGGCAAAGCCTAAAATGCTTACTATATGGCCCTTTACAGAAAACATTTGCCAACCTCGACTCTAGGATATGATGAAATGACAAAATAAAAGGAACCTGGCTCCCCAGATAAATTCATTAAACAGACCCACCTACTCACCCTGCACTCATATACTTGTGAGCTGTTGTATAAGGTAAAAAAAAAAAAAAATTACCTTTTGTACAATGACATACATGTATGAAAATGTCGGTAAAACTCACTATTTTGTATGCTAATAAATAAATAAACAAAACTACCTCCTTTGAGCCACTGTATTTTGATGTCTCTTAGTTTTATTTGTTTAATGCATATTTTCACTAATATATTCTTCTATTTAAATGTAACCTTTCACATGTATCATGGCATTTAACATACTGTATCAAAACTATTTCAAGTTTCAATTTCAGCATAATAGCAAACTCCACATTAGCTATGGATTATTGGAGGGTGGAAGGTATCTTATTCACCTTTATAGCCTCAGGATCTAATATACAACTTATAGTAGTTATTCATTAAATATGTGATGAGTGTTTGATAAGGGAAAAGAAAAGAAAAAATAAATTATTGCTAAAGCTGGAATTTGGGAGAAGGACTTGGCAACCCACTCCCAAAAATCAATCCACCATTGAAAACCCTATGAACATCAGAGAAGCACTCACAATAGTGTTTATCCCTTGTTGTATGTAGGGTCACTATGAGTCAGATACTGACTCGACAGCACCTACCAACAACAACAAAGCTGGAACTATTTGAAACAGTCTGTTTTTCTTTACTATAACAAAATCCCTGAGGCTAAATATTTTAATAAAGAAAAGAGATTTATTTATCTCACAATTTTGGAGGCTCATGAGCATAGCACCAGTTTCTGCTTAGTTCTGGTAAATACCTCATAGTAAATGGAATAGCAGGAATGCATGGGAGAAGGATCACATGGCAAGACAGGAAGCCAGAGAATGAAGAGGTGCTCTGTTATAACAACCCTCTCACTAGAACTAGGATCCTGCAAGAACATCCTTAATCCCTTCTGAGCACATTGCCCCCAGTAACCTAATTACATTACACTAAGCCCCACCACTGGCAGATTGGGGATTAAGTTTCTAACACTCTTGGAGAACAAATCACATCCAAATCATAGTAATTTATAACAGAAAATTGATTATATTAGCAAAAGATAAAAAAAAAAAGCCCTCATACATCTTTTGCTAACTCCTTCAACAAATGCCTATTGAGCACCTAGGATTACCAGGCATTTTCTAAGCATTAGGATACAGAAATAGGAAAAAATGACATTATCTTTGTAGAGCTCACATTCTTTTGAAAAGATACTGAAAATACGTAGAAGATAAATAAATACATGTTTTATCCATTATTAATCAGTGACAAAAGAGCTAAAAGGAAAATAAAGGATGATAAGGAGAAAATAACAAGAAAGAGAAAAGGATATTGGTTTATGCAGAGAGGTGAGGGAAGGCCTTTGAAAAGAAGACACTGAAATATGAACCCCCAAAAATGAAGAAACAAGTCATACAAATATTTAGGACAAAGGCACTTGAGGTTGCCTTTGCAACCTGAGTGCAAATTCCTAAGAGCAGGGCTTACATGGTTGTTTAAGAAAGAGCAAGGTGAGAATGCTTGGCACAGCGTAGGGGGAAATCTGGTAAGAAATAAGGTAGGAGAAGGAGAAGACGACTCATGGCAGGCCTCGATTGCTATAGAAAGAACTGCATTTTACTCTCAGCAAAATGTGAAGCCTTTGGAGAGTGTTGAGTGGAAGAAGGTCATGATCTGATTCATTGTTTTAAAGTAACATTCTAGCTGCTATGAGGGAAACAGACTGTGCAGGGGGCATGGGTTAGTGGGACGTTAAGCAGCCCTGTTGAGAGAAAAATTACCTTAGAATATTATTGTAGGTATACTCACTCTTTAGATTCCTGAGTTCTTTTAGTAACCTGCTGTACAACTGTGTCATAACCAGATTGCTCACTCTTATTCTGATCAGAGGTACACTTTTCCATTTCTTCTTCAATCATAGACCCCAAAGTGTTGTATATGTGCTGTCTAAGGTATTTCACAAATTCATAACTGAAAAACATAAAGTATTTAAACTAAAATGTTATAAATATCATGAGCTCACTCATTAACCATATCCAGAAAATAGCACAGAAACGTCTATAACACCAAGATTTCTTACCATAAACTAGGATATCAATTCAAGCTTATCTAGTATTTTGTTTTGTTTTGTTTTTCTCTGTGACATTTGGCAAAGATAATCATTTAAAGATGACCATGATGAGGAAAGGAGGTGGCAGGACAAAAGGTAAAGTAAATTTCAGGGATAGGCCAAACTTTAGCAGGCTAACAGTCTCTTTCCATGTCTTTTCTATGCTCTTGTCTTTAATATGTGATGCCAAAGGCTAGGAAAAGCAGCTTTTAAATATTTTCATAATTATGCACACTGATGAAAAAACCAGAGCATCAGAGTATAGTAATTATAAAAGAATAAACAGTAAAAGGTTAAGCTTCCAGGACCAAAAGAGCTGTTGTACACATACTGAAAGTGGTAACTGACCTAAATTCTACCTAAAAAGTTCTTGTCTATGTTTAAAGAGAGAAGTATCCCAGATAATTCAGTACATTGGGCAATTTTCTTCATACAGTTAGAATGATTAATATTATTAAAATTAGTTTGTAAATTCAGACAATATAGAAAATATGAAAAGGCAAATGGTCCACAAAGGATTTTATGAAACATACTTATGAAAATAAAGGAAAATAATTATAATTAATATCATGATTTAGAAAGATTAAAGTTGGGGAGGGTCTTTCAAATGACAAAGATAACCTGGAGTAGGCCACTTTGGTAAATGTCACTATATTCAAGATGCCTGCTGAATACTCACTGAGTAAGAGCCTCACATATTTGCAGAGCAGAAGATCAAGAAGATGCTGAATAATTTATTTTCCCTAATTATGAGTCCATTATTGTACCCAGCATATTATCTGTAGTCTAGTTTTTATTAAATGACCAAGTTTCCTATAAAGTACAGCGATCTTAGCCAAGTAGTCAAAGGATTTCATCTTCTATTCTGTTTTTGATTGAGATTTGCTGTTCTATTCAATTCTTTTTACCTCTGAACATATTGCTGCTTCCTAGAATCCCCATGGCTGCCTCAGGACTATAAGTGGTAGGCCTGTTATAGACACTTCAGACCATAATAATCAAGCAGAGATACTTAACGTGACACTGTATGGGATTATAACAAAAGCACAGGCTCAGAATCAAAAAGGCTTAAATGCCACCTATATGTAACTGTATGATCCTAGGAAAGTCAGTTTTCTCATCTACAACTTACTAATCATCTTCATCTCATTATTTGGAAGGATTAAGGAGGCTGCAGACAAGAAACTTAAACTTTGCAACTATAAACCACCACGTTAAAAAAATAAGTTTGGCAAATAGATTCTCCATTCCCACATGGAGCTTCAACTTTAGATACAGTGCAAACAACAGATTTCTTTAGGTTGGTTTGTTTTGCAGTACTTGGGGGTGGAACCCAGGGCTTCACACATACCTTGCTTTACCACTGGGCTGCACCTCCAGTCCATTTTTTTATTTTTTGAGATAGGATATCACTAAGTTATCCAAGTTGCCTCTGACCTCAAATATATGATCCTCCCACCTCAGCCTCCCAAGTCGCTGGAATTACAGACATGTGCCACCATGCCCGGCTCTTCTTTAGCTCTTTCATCTGTCCAATCTTCTCTTCAGAAGACTAGGCCTGTTCATTAACTGCCTGTTAAACAAGGCCACCGTATGTTCCTTCACTTCATTAAAGTCAACACAACCAAAACTAAATCTATCATCCTACCCACCATGCACAAATCATCTTCTCTCCTGACTTACATATTTCTGTTACTGGCACATCATACGAACAGACAACACTGTAGGAAATCTGTTTCAACAAGAATCTTCTCCATTATATCTCAAATCCAATTACTCAGCAAATTCTGTAATGCTATAAATTCTTCCTCTACAGCTTCTCATTCTCTTCCTAATTGCATCCGATTAATGTTAACATATTTTTAATCCTTAGGTAAACAATGGCAAGAGCCCTCTTAAATCATCCACAATCAAGAACAAACAAGAACAGTCCACAATCAATCTCAAACAAGAACAGAATTATCTGAAAAATTTGTTAAAACACAGATTACTAGACCCTGATGTGAGTTTCTGATTCAGTAGGGAAAGGGTGTGGCCCAAGAATTTACATTTCTAACAAATTCTCAGGTATGGTGATGCTGATACTACTGGTCCCAGAACCTTAATTTTAAAAATCACTGGTCTAGATAGATACTGTATTCAAATAGCTTATAAACCTTAAGGTCCTCAGGACTCTGGTCAGTAAATCCAGCTCAAAGAAACAGCACTGACCCAAAAGATTAGTTGGATACTATTAAAAATACATAAAGTCATTTTATGATCCTCTATATTGTTTTTTTTTTTTCAGTTACACACCAAGTATCACTGTCAATGATGTAGAATAAGCAGGTCTAGTAAGAGTTTTAGGAATCACACAGCACCAGTTTTTAATTTCACCCCTCTACTTATTAGATACCCCCACACGTCTGTCAGTTTGCCACATTGTGGGGGCTTGTGTGTTGCAATGAGGCTGAGAGCTCTGCCACTGGTACCTCAGATATTAGCAAGGTTACCCATGGTGGACAGATTTTCAGCTGAGCTTCCAGACTAAGATAGACTAGGGACTAGGACCTGGCAAACCACTCCAAAACAACTTTGTTGTTGTTGTTAGGCGCCGTCGAGTCGGTATCCAACTCATAGCGACCCTCATAGGGTTTTCAATGGC
Organism: Pedetes capensis; assembly: GCA_007922755.1. NCBI lineage: Eukaryota > Metazoa > Chordata > Mammalia > Rodentia > Pedetidae > Pedetes > Pedetes capensis. The sequence goes on from VMDO01008866.1 coordinate 79,642, forward strand.
TGACTGTTTCGGGATTGCCAGCCATTGAAAACCCTATGAACAGCAAAGAAACACTGTCAGATATAGTGCCGGAAAATGAACCCCCCAGGTTGGAAGGCACTCAAAAGACTACTGGGGAAAAGCTGCCTCCTCAAAGTAGAGTCTACCGTGATGACGGAAATGGAGTAAAGCCCCAGGGACCTCCATTTGCTGATGTGGCATGACTCAAAATGAGGAGACACAACTGTAAACATCCATTAATAATTGGAACATGGAATGTACATAGTATGAATGTAGGAAAATTAGAAATCGTTAAAAGAGAAATGGAGCGCATAAACACTGACATTCTAGGCATCAGTGAGCTAAAATGGACTGGCATAGGCTATTTTGAGTCAGACAATCATATGGTCTACTATGCTGGGAATGATAAACTAAAGAGAAATGGGGTTGCATTCATCATGAAAAAACATATTTCAAGATCTGTCATGAAATACAATGTTGTCAGTGATAGAATAATATCCATACGCCTACAAGGAAGGCCAGTTGATATGACTATTATTCAAATTTATGCACCTACCACTAAGGCCACAAATGAAGAAAGGGAAGACTTCTATCAGCATCTGCAATCTGAAATAGATCAAACATGCAATCAAGACATACTGACAATCACTGGTGACTGGAATACAAAGGTTGGAAACAAAGAAGAAGGCTCAGTAGTTGGAAAAATATGGTCTTGGTGACAGAAACGAAGATGGAGATTGCATGATAGAATTTTGTCACATCAATGAACTTTTCATTATGAATACATTTTTTCAACATCATAAACGGAGCCTATACACATGGACTTCACCAGATAGAACATACAGAAATCAAACTGACCATATATATGGAAAAAGACAATGGAAAACCTCTATAAAAAATGTCAAAACAAGACCAGGTGCTGACTGTGGATCAGACCATCAACTTCTCATATGCAAATTCAAATTGAAGCTGAAGAAAATTAGAACAAGTATATGAGAGCCAAGGTATGACGTTGAGTATATCCCACCTGAGTTGAGAGACCACCTCAAAAATAGGTTTAATGTGTTAGACACAAATGACAGGAGACCAGAAGAGTTGTGGCATGACATAAAAGATATCATTCAAGAAGGAAGCAAAAAGTTCTTAAAAAGACAAGAAAAAAAGAAAAGACCAAATTACATGTCAAAAGAGACACTGGACCTTGCCCTTGAACGTCCAGCAGCTAAAGCAAAAGGAAGACATGA